>JAJPUD010002402.1:311293-325131 GCA_023553655.1 Myrmecobius fasciatus | reverse complement strand
ATTCATATACCATAATTTATTCAGCCACTCTCCAATTGATGGGCATCTACTCAGTTTCCAGTTTCTAGCCACCACAAAAAGAGCTGCCACAAACATTCTTGCACATGTGGGGCCCTTTCCTTCCTTTATGATTTCTTTGGGATATAAGCCCAATAGAAATGCTGCTGGGTCAAAGGGTATGCATAGTTTGATAACTTTTTGAGCATAGCTCCAAATTGCTCTCCAGAATGGTTGGATCCGTTCACAGCTCCACCAACAATGCATCAGTGTCCCACTCTTCCCACATCCCCTCTAACATTCATCGTTATCTTTTCCTGTCATTTTAGCCAATCTGACAGGTGTGTAGTGGTACCTCAGAGTTGTCTTAATTTGCAAGGAAATAATAAATTTAAAAAAAAAAAAAAAGACAAATTTGAATCTGGCCTCATTCACTTCCTGGATGTGTTACCTTGAGAAAAATCACTTCACTTCTGTCTGCTTCAGTTTCCTCTACTGAAATAGGAATAATAATAGCCCCTACCTTATAGGATTATTGTGAGGATCAAAAGACACAATTTTTCTAAAGCACTTAACAGACTAAGCACATAGTAGGCATTTAATAAATACTTGTTTTCTTCCCTTTCCCTTCCCTCACTCCTTTTGCTAAAAAGTTTTTCTTTTCTTTTTTTTTATCTCCCAATGGAGGAAAGGGGAAAAAAATTCTTTTTTATTCATTAAAAAATCTTTTAAAGAACATTCTCTAATTGAAAGTGCTCAGGGAACTAATTAGCATCTTTCTTGAGGCTGAGATCTAGCTTACACTTTCCAAAATTTTGCCTCAGTAAATCTGGCTTTAGAAATGTAAGAGCTAAAAAAAAAATATATATATATATATAAAAAAAAAAAGCAAAAAAAAAAAGCAAAAGAAATGTAAGAGCTTATTGGGCCTATATCCCAAAGAAATCTTAAAGGAAGGAAAGGGACCCACATGTGCAAAAATGTTTGTGGCAGCCCTTTTTGTAGTGGCTAGAAACTGGAAACTGAATGAATGCCCATCAATTGGAGAGTGGCTAAATAAATTATGGTATATGAATGTTATGGAATATTATTGCTCTGTAAGAAACGATCAGCAGGACGATTTCAGAGAGGCCTGGAGAGACTTGCATGAACTGATGCTGAGTGAAATGAGCAGAACCAGGAGATCATTATACACAGTAATAAAACTATATGATGATCAATTCTGAAGGACATGTTTCTCTTCAACAATGAGATGTTTCAAACCAGTTCCAGTTGTTCAGTGAAAAAAGCCATATACACTCAGAGAGAGGGACATGAATGTGGACCACCACCTAGCATTTTCACACTCTCAGTTGATGTTTGCTTGCATTATGTTTCCCTTCTCGATTTTTTTTCCTGTACAGCAAGATAACTGTATAAATATGTATACACGTATTCAATCTGTCAAATATTTTAACATAATTAACATGTATTAAACTTCCTGCCATCTAGGGGAGGGGGTGGGAGGTAGGAGGGAGAAATTTGTAATAGAAAGCTTTGCAAGGGTCAATGTTGAAAAAAATATCCATACATATGTTTTGCAAATAAAAAGCTTTAATAAAAAAGATAGAATTTTCTATTCAACAACAAAAATTTTTTTAAATAAAAAAATAGAAATGTAAGAGCTGCCTTTCCTCTTTTTGAAATGGCTTATGGATTGCCACTAAATTTAGAAAGTATTCGCATGGAAAGCTTTACAATTAAACATATCTACCACATATACAATGACTACAACAACATAAATGTGAAAAACAATCACAAAATATTCAAAAGTGAACGTCACACCATGTGAAAAAAAATTGCTCCAAATTACTAACAATAAGAGAAATGCTAATCAAAACCACCTCTTGCTCTGAAAATTAGCAGAGATCATTTTTTAAAAATGGCAACATGGGAGCAGCTAGGTAGTGCAGTGGATAGGGTACCAGTCCTGAAGTCAGGAAGATTTAACACTTCCTAGTTGTATGACCCTGGGTAAGTCACTTAACCCCAATAGCCTCAGCCAAAAAAAAAAAAAGGCAACATCTTAGAGGGGTTGTAAAAGGATATATTTTTGGTGGAGTTGTGAAATGGTATGACCATTTTGGAAAGCACTTAAAAATTATATAAATAAAGTAATATAATGCTATTAACCTTTGAACCAGAAAGTCCTATTATTGAGCTTCTACTTCAAGAAGTCATTGATAAGAAAAAAGTCCCCATATACTCCAAAAGTATTTTATAGCAGCACTTTTTAATGGTAGCAAAGTATTGGAAAGAATAGATTTCCATTAATTGGGGAATGGCGAAACAAATTATGTTATCTAAATGTAATATAATGGAATATTACTCTGATCTGAGAGATGTGTGATGAATACAGAGAAATATGGCAAAAGCTATATGAATTAATGCAGAGTAAAGTAAACATAGCCAAGAAAACAATATACACAGTAACTATAAACAAATTAAATGGAAAGAACACATCAAGAAAAAAATCAAAAGTAAATGATACGGGGCAGCTAGATGGCGCAGTGGTTAGAGCACCAGCCCTGAAGTCAGGAGGACCTGAGTTCAAATCTGGTCTCAGACACTTAACATTCCCTAGCTGTGTGACCCTGGGCAAGTCACTTAACCCCAATTGCCTCAGCAAAAAGCAAAAAAAAAAAAAAAGTAAATGATATAAAATTATAAAGATCTAAAAGAAATCAAATGAAAAAGATATGAGGAATGCACAGGTGTTACATATGGGTATTTTTGGACTTTTTCAATGTATCAATCAGTTGTGCCGATTTTTTTTTCTCTTTTTCCCTCTCGAAAAAATAGTATTTTTTATATGGAATGGCAGTATTGGAGAAAGAGGGTGAGATATATGATACTACTATGATACAAGAAACCGAAAATATCAATAAAAATATTTTTTTAAAAAAAGGTAAATACTACAGAATTACAAAGAACACAAAACTGGCCCCAAAGAAGAGATATGAGAAGACATATTTTGCAGAAGTGGGAAGTCCCTGGAACTTAAAATGGAACATAAAATCTACTTAATTTTTTTTTTGATGTACTGATAGGTTTTACTAATCCTGCCCCCCCCCCCCCGTGTGTGTGTGTGCGTGTGTGTGTGTGTACATGTGTGTTTGTCTTTCTGTCTATCAAAAAAATTTTGTGGGTACCTTCTTGCCTCTGCCAGATTGGTCTCCCTTATGCACAGATCTGATCATGTTGAACTTTGGGGACTTCTGTGGGGGGAGGGGGGCAATTGAGGTTAAGTGACTTGTCCAGGGTCATACAGCTAAGAAATGTTAATGACTGAGGCTGAATTTGAACTCAGGTCCTCCTGACTCCAAAGCTAGTATTCTATCCACTGCAACATCTTAATGCCCTGGGAACTTTTTTTTTTTTTTTTTTTGCTCTGATTTTGAAAGTCACTGGTCAAAAAATATTATCATTAGAGCCCAAATATTTGCATTTGTACCAATGATAGTCTGGCTGAGGAGATTTAGGAGTTTTTGAATTCAATTCAATTCAATTCAGATGCAATGACCAATCTTTTTTTTTTTTTTTTTTCTATAAGACCAAGGTTAAATCATACTTCTACCCTCCTGGTATACAAAGAACAAACATTCTAATAATTGTTTAGTTAATTGAACATCTGCTGTCTTACCAGAAAGGGAAGTCACCATGACTCATTGGATAGAGGATAAGTTTTGAAATGAAAAAGTCTTGGATTCAAGTCTTGCTTCTGTCAAATACTAGCTATGTGCCAGTCACCTAACCCTCAATGCCCCTGATAACATTCTGAGGCTATAAGCCCATGGTGTCAAACTCAAATATAAATGGAATCACTAAACCATACATAAAGATTGCTATGAACAGCAGATTGACTTAGAAAAATCACATCTTAATATTACCTATGTTTTATTATATGTGTTTTTATTTTGTTAAATATTTTCCAATAATATTTTAATATGGTCATTTCCCACCCAGGAGTGTTGTAAATCACATGAGGCCAAAATTAGGGCCTGTGTCCAACACCTTCACATAGTTGTAGACAAGTAGTTGTCATCTAAGGGTCTATATCTGTACTGGAATACTGTTAGGTGTTCCCATACAGGTCTAGATTCACCTTCTCCCCTTATATAAAAACAAAAAAGGACCCTCCCAGAAATGATATTATGGTGCCCACTTACTATTAGCAATAAAAATTGTACTTTAAGTTGGTATTTTAGGAGCAGAGATAGGAAACAAAGATCTGGAGGCCAGAAGACTTGGATTCATGTATGGATCCTCTCATTTCAAAATTATGTGACCTACTTCTCTATGCCTCTGATTGTGTCTTCATAAAATGGAAGCAAAGTAGATGTCCAGTCCCTGTTTTTTTCATTTGACCATTAAGATAAGGTTTGATTAAGGGGGAAGGAGGAGAGTAGGGGAAGAAAAGGAAAAAGAGAAGGGAACAAGTATTTATTAAGCATCTACTATGTTCTAGAACTATGCTAAATGTTTTATAAATATTTAATTTGATTCACATAACAACCCTAGTAGGTAATGTTAAGGGCTCCCCTGAACTTGTCTTTTTGAGTTGCCATATTTTCAAGAAAAACTGGACCCAGGACATGCAGAAGGCCCTGAATATGTCAGGGATGAAGAACTTCCCTCCCCACCCCCCCCAGTTAACATAATTTGTTGTTTGCAATCTAAGCAGGAGTCCCTTTGTGTCCTAGGAAGATAAGACAGCTGCTAGCCAGCTGAGAAAATGGTGGTGCTGTTGGAGTCCTTTGCACGTAAGCAGATCTCCTTTCTTCATTTCCTCATTTCCTAAGAGAAAAGAATTCATCTTTTGCTCTTATCCTTTGAGGGGAATCTCTTTTCTTTTTTGAGTGCGAAGGAAGGAAGGAGTAAAAGAAGGAAGAAAAAGAAAGAAAGAGGGAGGGAGGGAAGGAAGGAAAGAAAGAAAAGAAAGAGGGAGAAAGGAAGAAAGGAAAGAAGCAAGAAAGAAAGAAATAGAGAAAGAGAGAGTGGAAGGAAGAAAAAAAAAGAAACATAGAATGGGATTTATATTTGATCCCATAAGACTATGTGTGGGCATATAAGTACAGACATGTCTTGGAGAGCTTGTGGGTTCCAGACCACTATGATAAAGCAAATGTTTAAATAAAGCAAATTACAGGAATTTTTTAGTTTCCCAGTACATATTAAAGTTACATATGCATTATGCTGTAGTCTATTAAATATGTAATAGTATTATAGTTTTTAAATGAACATACCTTAATTAAAAAATATTTTATTGTTAAATGGTGCTAATTTTCATCTGAACCTTCAGTGAGTGGTAATCTTTTTGCTGGTAGAAGGTCTTGCCTCGATGTCGACTGTTACTGGCTGGATCAGGGTGGTGGTTGCTGAAAGTTGGGATGGGTGTGGCAATTTCTTAAAATGAGACAACAATGGAATTTGTCATATAAATTTTTCTTTTACTTAAATGCTTAAAGGCCATCGAAGGATTATTAATTGACCTAATTTTAATATTGTTATAGCAGCATTTGAAGGAAGATGAGGATTTTATATTTCGAGATGAAGAAGGGATATGTCCAAAGTTGTGAGAGTAGCTTGCAAGTTTGTACATGAAGAAGGTAAAACTAAATTTTTTTTTTCTTAAGCTCTAAATCATATGATACTATGATTCTTCCATATCTTGGTTTTTCTCTTTCCACTTCTCCCCTCCCCACAAACATGGAAAGTGGCCTAGATTAATAGCACAATCTATAGTCATAGAACATAGAGAACTGACCTTTTTTTCAGAGTTCCCTACCTGGGCTAATTTTCATTATCTAACAAAAGGACAATGTTTTTACATTGATACATAACTAATAAGCTAGTAGGCAATAACTCTAAGGGTACATTTTGTTATTGTTTTTGCTAGAATTTGTTTTTTCCTTTGCTTAATTCCATCATATTTTCAAGGCTGACTATATTAGCTAAAAAACCTGGGAGGACTTCAGAGGCCACTGCACCTAACAATTCACTCTGACCAGACAGCAGTAGTAGCAGCCCACAGCTTTTCCCCTCATCACAACCTCAAGAAGTAGATAAGAGAGTAGATAATGTGGATATTATCATTATTCCCATTTTGTAGATAGGAAAACTGAGATCCAAAGAAAGGAAGTGATGATTTTTCAAGTTCAGCTTTCCACTTTAAATTATTGTCATCCCTTACAAAGCAGCCAAATAATCATATCATTTTTCATTAGATGAGAGAGACAAAAGAGTCATTAAATTGGTATCCTACACCAGATACCAAATATCCCCAACTTTCCCCCTTTCCCTCCCATCCATCCTCATCAGAGACATCAACACTTTTTTTTCTGGTGTAAAGGCAGCTGAGTGCTTCAGTGGATTGAGTGCAGATCTGGGAGTCAGGAAGAACTGAGCTCAATTCTAGCCTGAGATTTTAAAATGTATGACCCTGGTACAGCTAGATGGTGCATAGAACACTGGTCCTGGAATCAGGAGGACCTGAATTCAAATTCGACTTCAGAGTCAACACTAGCTGTGTGATCCTGAGCAAGTCACTGAACCCTAGCCAAAAGAAAGTATGACCCTGGACAGTATGCCTGTGGGCTAATAAGTAAAATAAGGCTGGTAATAACACCAACCTCCTAGGGCTGATTAAATGAGATAATTAATATCTGCAAAGCACTAAGCACAATGCCTGTCATTAGCAGAAAAGAAAAAAAAAAGCATCTGGCAGTAGGTGTTTAATAAATAAATAAAATTTTTTTTTCCTTCCCCAGACTTCCATCCCTGGAAAATATTTACAGAAAAAACAACTCTCCATTAGCTAGGACAGAACATCCTTTACTTAGAGAGGTGATGGATCTTTTCAGTTCACAAGCATGGTTGCTCTGAAGGCTCAAAAATGTCTAATCTGGCTTCCAAGTGAGAGAGACTGAAAAAACTCTGGGTAGTGGATTTAAAAGGGGATGGGGTGGGGGGGAGCTACCACAGTAACAGGAAACAAAAAAACAAACCCAACTACTACTTACCCGGCAGGAAGCGTGAAACTCCAAGTATACACTAGCTAAGGTGAAGATAAGCACATCTTCAAAACACATACTTTTTGGCACATTAACAATACGTTGTCACCTTTATAATACAGAAACCGCGAAATGAATTTCACATATAACAGCGAAGGTCGTGTGAGTTTTAGTTTCTGAAAAGGGGGAAGGGAAATCATCTTACTGAGTTATTGCTTCAAGTTCCACAGTCCTCCGAGGCCCCACGGTTCACCTGCTCGACCAGCTCCTTTAAGCCTCCTTCTAGCCTAGGTTGGGTAACAGCCCTTGGCAATCCCCGGGCATCTGGAGATCTGAGATTCGGAGATTCTGCCTGGAGGAGTGCACACTTCTGTGCCCCAGGGCACCCCTAAACTACTAATGGAATCCCCAGAGGACCAAGAAAGAGGGGGGGGGAAAGGGGTGGCGCTAAAGCAGGCTAATACTGTGGGTCAGAAGAGAAGGCACTGGAAACTGCGTTAGGAACCAAGTGGTCCCAGAGGTGAATGGGGGATACTGCAGGGAGTTCACTCCCGTTTCTTGTGCCGGGATGTACTGGGCTGAAGACGGACCTAGGTCCTGTCGGGTGCTAAGGCAATCTTATGGCGCTGAGGGCAAACGAATTCCCCAGGATCCGTCTCAGAGGGAAGGAAGCAGCGGCTTCAAGTCCATAGTTTGTTTTGCTTTTGCTTCTAAAGCAACGATTCCCGATCTTGTTTTGGTCCCAGTGCCTGTTGACTTTTGACAGACTTTTCTGTATCCTCGTTCGATATTAAAGACAATGAATTCTAGAGTTTACCATACTCGTGTACTTTAAGAAATAAAAAAAAAATTGCGATTTTTCTTATGCAGCAAGATAAATGTAGTTAACATATATTGCATTATTTGCCGTGGCGGGGGCGGAGGGAAGGTGAAAGGAAGGGAGAAAAATTCGGAACACAAGGTTTTGCAAAGGTTAATGTTGAAAACTATCTTTGCATATATTTTGAAAATAAAAAGCTATTTATTAAAAAATAAAAAGATTGATTTATTTCAAAAGGATAATACAATTAATTCTCAAATATCCCCATTATTCCCTTTAACAAAGCTCCCATACTGTAAATTGGGAATTACTGCTTTAAAGGAAAATAAGATTGACAAGTTGCGTAAAGAGAGAGACAAAGACAGAAACAGAGACAGACATAGAAACAGAAAAGAGACACAGAGAAACAGTGAGCAAAGCGACAGAGAGACATACAGAGGGATACAAAAACAGAAACTGAGACAGAAACAAAGAGCCAGAGACAGAGACAGAAGCTGACTGAGACAGTGAAAGTCGGAGGACGTGGATTCGAATCCCAACTGTGTTATTTACTATGCATTGGATTTTAGGTAAATCACTTCCCTTTTGCGACACTGAGTTTCCTCCTCTGCCAAAAAGGGGTTGGACCTAAAGTACATCCCTTCCAGCTCAATCAATTGCTCAATCTTTCTAAGTACCCAGTGGGCAGGGCCCACAACGAACAATTGACCAAGCTAAGAATCGGAGTTTGTCTTTTGGTTCGTTTTGCCCAAGCCTTCGGTAGCAGGTGCATTGTAAGTTCGAGGAAGATTGCACTCGGTTAAAATTTTAAATCCACACACAAAAACAAAAGGCGGTTATCACAGCCCATTTTCATCTCCACCTCAAGCCAACCGAAGTTTCCATTGCTTTTTCCACTAACCAAAGGAAGTGCAAGTCCCAAGGCGGAGTGGGAATAGCCCAGGGCAGTGGTAAGGGGTGGGTAGGAGCGGGTGGAGAGGCTATACCCTAGGGACTGGGCAGAAAGAAGGGAATCTCACTTTATTATTTAAGTTTCACTCATCCAGTCTCTCAGTCTAGATTTCCTCATACATAAAAAGGGTACTTGGGGCCGCTAGGTGGCGCCACAGGGTACAAAGCACTGACCCTGGACTTGGAATTCATATTCCTGACTTCATATTCAGCTTCAGAGATTTTCTCTCTGTGGGAATTTGGGCAAGTCCCATGTCTGTTTCCTCACGTGTAAATGAACTAGGAAAGGAAAATGGCAAACAATTCCAGTATATTTGCCAAGAAAATCCCAGATGGGGTCAAGAAGAGTTGGAAATTATTGAAAAATAACTGAGTAGTAAAAAAAAAAAAAATGGGAACAATAACAAGTATAATAACTAATTTCATGAGCTGGTTGAGAGAATTAAAGGTAAATATGTAAAGCACTTTCTAAATCCTAAAGCTTAACATACATACCATGTAGAAAAGAACATTTTTGTAAGTTTATTTATTTTTAATATACAATGCTTTATGTCATATTGGGAAAGAAAAATCAGAGCAAAAGGGAAAACCATGGGAGAGATTAAAAAACAGAAAAAAGAAGTGAACTTAGCGTGTGTTGATTTACATTCAGTCTCTTTAGAGCTTTTTCTTGTACCAAAGTACATTAATTCAGCATCTCCTGTATTTGGGAGGAAGGGGTGCTAAGGATGAGGGTAATGGTGAGAATATTAGGAAATGTATTTTACACTTTGTGCATCACACTGTTTGTTGGTTCCCTTTCAGTATTGACTTGTCCAACTCTTTGTGACCCCATTTGGAGTTTTATTGGCAAAGGTACTAGAGTGAGTGGCTATTTCTTTTCCTAGCTCATTTTATAGATGAGGAAACTGAGGTAAACAGGCTTGAGTGACTTGACCAAGGTCACACAGCTAGTAAGTATCTGAAGCCAGATTTAAAGTCATGGAGATGAGTCTTCCTGATTCCAGGCCTGGCAGTCTATCCACTGCAGCTGTTAATTATGCCGTACATCATACTGTAGTTATGTGTATATCTCAGTTTTTTTATTAAACCTTGAGTTTCCTTTCTTATCTAACATCCACATCCTTTCATATCTTACTGTTTTCCTTTGAGAGATATAATCAGCAAGGATGTTCTCATCACCTCTTTTAGAGCACTTTGTGCCCTTAATCACCTGACTCCTTTCCTGCCATCTTCCCTATACTAATCACTCCTCTTTCCTCCATCCTGTTCCTTTGGTAAACCAGTCAGCTCAAAATTGTCCCTTTTATAACTTCACGGATTACTCCTGTCAGGCCTCAGCCTTGGATCACTCCCACCAATTTGAAGTTTCAGTCCTACACAAAGTGCTACTGAATGAAGGTAGAAAAAAACCAAACAACTATTTTGAATGGATCCTTTACAAATTTATAAATTCAATTGGGTTTTCACTGCTGCTAGGCAATCCTTCTATGCCTGCCTTATCACTATCTCACTTTCCACAGCAGATATTCCAAAGCTTTTCACTCTCCTTAACTCTCCTATGGTTTCTCCTCCCCATACTCTCAGCTAAGAATCTTGCCTCATCTATTACATAAAAAATTGAAGTCACTTGCTTTGAGTTCCCATTTCTCCTCTCTTCTTCATCTCATATTTCTCATCTGTCTTCTGCTATTACTTCCTCTTTCATACCTCTCACATGAAAAAGTGGCTTTACTCTTTTTCAAGATTAATTAAGTAATCTGATTTCATCCTGTGTTCTCCAACAAATTGCCCTCTATGACATCCCTTTTCTATCATTTGTTTTTAATCTCTGTAAACTGCTTAGCATAATAGCTGGCACAAAGTAAGCACTATACAAATGTCAATCTTTATTATTTATAGTTCACTTTGCTTACAAATATTATCATGTCTCCAAAATGGATTAAGAGTAGCAACCCAGGGGAATTCTCCCAACACCCACCTCTGAAAAACTTTAAAATAATGCCTCAAATCAAATTTCAGAGTGACAATGCCAACAAAAGGTTAAGATTAGACATTTTTCTGGTCTAAGAAAATAAAAGAAGTCAGCAAGAGAAATCTGTGATATGAGGTGGTGACCTGTCTAGAGCTCACAAATACAACAGGTGAAAAAGAACATAGCAGCAGCAGCTTTGAGAGTTCCTGACAGTAAGGAGGCCAGACAACTGTTCAGAAAGAGATTATCTAGGATCCTTTACTGGCATTAGGCACAGCTAATTGGCAGTTCTCTGCAGTTCTGGACCCACAGTTCCAGTGGAGAGAAGTGTTGGTGACAAATGATCAGTCTCTGATCATTGTACCAAAGCAAAGAAGTGTGCAAAAGTGTTAGTATTTGTGGCTTCAGGGGCTTGGGGGCCCTTAATAGATAAAGACCAGAGCACAGACCAAGAGAGCAGTGACTTTACCTCTCCTTGCATCACATCACCTTGGAAGCACTAAAAACTTGTAGATCCTTCTTCCTCTCCCTAGCCCCTCTTCCTACAACTAGCTTTAAAAACAGCAATTTAAAAATAAAATTGCCTCCCCCCAACTTTATTTATTTTTATAATAATAGCTTTTAAATTTTCAAAATATATACAAAGGTAGTTTTCACCCTTGTTTTCCAAATTTTTCTCCCTCCCTCCTTCCAGACCGCTCTCCTAAACAGCAAGTAATTCAATATAGGTTAAACATGTGCAATTCTTCTAAACATATTTCCACATTTATTATGCTTCACAAGAAAACTCATACCAAAAGAGGAAAAAATGAGAAACAAGTAAGCAAACAATAAAATAGGTAAAAATACTATATTGTAATTCACATTCAGTCCCTTTAGTCCTCTGGATACAGATGGCTCTCTCCATGACAAGTCTATTGGAATTGGCCTGAATCACCTCATTGTTGAAAAGAGCCAAGTCTATCATAGTTGATCATGGAGTAATCTTGTTGTTGCTATGTACAATGTTTTCTTAGTTCTACTCACTTCACTTAGCATTGATTCATTTAAGTCTCTCCAGGCTTCTCTGAAATCATCCTGATGATCATTTCTTATAGAACAATAATATTCCATTGTATTCATATATCATAACTTATTCGGCCATTCCCTAGCTGATGAACATCCATTCAGTTTCCAGTTCCTTACCACTAAGCCCAACTTTAACATAGAGCTCAAAGTTTAAAAAAAAAAGGCTGGGAAAATTAACAAACAATAACAACAAAAGAATTTGACCATAAAAATCAAGTATGGTGACAGGAATGATCAAGATAAAAATTCAGAAAAAGACAACAATGTTAAACAGCCTCAAAAAAAAATGTAAATTGGACCCAAATTCCTAGAAGAGTTAAAGAAAAAAGATAAGAATAGTCAAGAAAAAAATGGGAAAAGAAGAGTGATACAAGAAAATTATAAAGAGAGAATTTACAACTTGGTAAAAGAGACACAAAAAAAATACTGAAGAAAATAACTTTAAAAATATAATTGGCCTAATAGTAAAAGAATCCTTGGGAAAGAAAAATCAGCTACTCCAGTAATTGCCTTCTTTTTGCTCCCTTTTTATTTGGTTAATTCTTTGTCCTTATGGGTGAATTCCCATTCCTTCCTCCTTGCCTCCCTTTTCTCCACATATACACTCCCAAGTATCCTGGTATAATAGCAAAGATCTAAGGAGGCAGTGGGGAATCTTAGCAAGGGTACTGAATTTAGCATCTTTCAGGTTTGAGGCACTTACTATGTAAGTGTGTATAGTATAGTTCATATCTCTCAGCCTCAGTTTCCTGGGAATTATACAAATTGCTCTTTCACAGGACTGTTATGAGAAAGGTGTTTTGTTCTTTAAAGACTTTGTTCTTTAGAAATCTAAGCAATGTATATGCGTGAATTTTTTTGGTGATAAACTCAAAATTCTGCAATCTCCCTTTCCTTCTTAGGAAGTCAGTGATATGAAAACTCAAGACAAAAAAAAAAAGTGGGACTTTAGGGGTGGTATATCCATTCTCCTGAAGATTTTATTACTAATAAGTAAAGTAATTTAATTCTTAGAGTAACATGCACTTAATACTCACTTTTCTACTTTCCACCTCTTCCATTAGTCAGTTGGATCTCAAGGTGACCGTTACAATTTCTAAGTTTATAGGAGTAAACCTGTAGGAAGCTAATTTCCTAAATGCTAGTTTATGAATCCTTCTGGTACACTTTCCCTTAGCAATCATTTAGTAAGTGGAATGAATTTTTTAGTGAAAGCATTTACTGAAAAGCTATAGCAAGAACAGAAGTTTATAAACATGACTCCTAACACTAGGGATATACTCTCCTTCAACTATATTCATAATTAAGGAGTGAGTCTGGGTGGTATTATAGACTCTTCACTTGGAGTGTTACTATGTTCTTTTCAACTAGAGTCCTATAAAACCCTTTCATCTAAGATAATTATTCTTTAATTCAGGAACTGTGGAAGCTTTTTCCCTTTGATGCTCTTAGGGTGTCAATTTTGAGATTATTTGTCATCTATAGGTAGGAGATGGGGGAAGTCTTGTCTCTTTTACTTCCAAATTCTTGCCTCAAAATATTCTTCCTTCCATATTTTACTTCATATTGCCTTATGGTTTCTATTCAGTCACTTTCACTTCCCATATTTATTTGGGAATCTTTATGTAGATGTGTGGCTAGAAACAAGGATGAATGCAGGCTCTTGATAAACAATTAAGATATTCACTGCCGTTCTAGAGTGAGGAATGCCTGTTTTATAGTTTAAGGTTTCCCTCTTTAACTTTCTTCCATCCCCAGATCATCTTTAGCTTTTGCTGAAGGCTGGTTGATCTCCATTGGATTCCATCGAATTGCCAAATGCCAATATGAAGAAGCTTTAGATTTCATCTGATTCAATATCCTCATCTCACAGATGAAAAAACTGAGGCACAGAGAAAGGGTTTTCTCCTTGTTACAAAGGTACCAATGATAGAATTTAAACATAAGCTTTTTTTTTTTTTTTTTTTTTTTTTTT
>JAJPUD010002402.1:240993-311193 GCA_023553655.1 Myrmecobius fasciatus | reverse complement strand
TTTGCTGAGGCAATTGGGGTTAAGTGACTTGCCCAGGGTCACATAGATAGGGAATGTTAAGTGTCTGAGACCAGATTTGAACTCAGGTCCTCCTGACTTCAGGGCTGGTGCTCTATTCACTGCACCACCTAGCTGCCTTAACATAAGTTTTCTGACTCCAAATCTAGCCCCCCTTCTTATATTATGTTGCCTTTTCCTATACCATTTAACTAATTCTATAACTTTTACAGATGAGGAAATTGAGACCCAGCAAAGCTAAATGACATAACAGTCAAGACTGTAACAAGTTCTCCTCCCCTCCATTAGACTTAGTTCCTCTTGGATCCTACCTCCAATATATACTTTTAATACTCTAATAACTCTTATTCTCATGAACCTTTATTCTCATTCTTATGAGGAAATATGGGTATTGCTTATGCTTCTCCTAGAGGCAGCATTGTGTAGTGGAAAGAGTGGTGGCTTTGGAAACAGAATCTCTAGAGTTCAGAACCTGTGACTACCATTTATTATCTCTTCAAATCTGGGAAAGATACTTTTGAGCCTCATCTGGCAAATGAAAGAGTTGGACCAGATGACCTCTAATAACTCATCCAATTCTCAATTTATTGTTCTACAATGTACCCAGAAGATGTCCAATATTCCATCCAACATATTCCATTATAATGCTAATAAATTCCAGGTACAATTTGTATGTTGATGACTTCAGTAGTTCCCGAAATATCATTTTTGTATGTTTCTAACAATAATTAGCATTTATACAGAAATTTAAGTTTAACAAAACAATATACAATTATTTCATTTTATCCTCACAATAATCCTGTGAGGTAGCTAGTATTATCCCATTTTTATAGATGAAGAAACAGACAAAAGTTGTTTCTAATTTTTATTCCTTCATTTTCCTTTTGAAGAAGAGTTCAAAAATCCCTTGAGAGCCTTTTTAGATGCATTAATAGAAATGTTCACTATTTTTTTCCCGAGCATGATACTCTTACAATGTCCACCATTGCTGCTTAGACTTGTTGGACCTATCATTTCTCCTTTATTTTCGAAGACCATTGACATCACAGAGCAATGTCTTGACTTGCTTGTGAATTGGATTTCAGTAAAGCAGAATTGTACAAAGTCATCATCAAAGTTCAGCATCAGGACAAAAGTCAAAATGACCGGCAATGTCTCAAGATGTGGTTAGAATCTTTGGTGTCTGACCAAGCTCTAAGTACTCCACAGTTTCTGCTTCACATGCTTGGAGGAGAAATCCCCCTAACTCACCAGAAATTCTGTCAGTTGGTTATTCTCAACCTAATTTAGCTCATTTGCTGAGATGGTATTTACTGAGAGAGTGTAGCTGCTGCTCATGATACAGCTTCTTGGAGCCTTAGTACAGCAGCATTAGGTTGCTTCCAAGAGTAGTAATTAATTTTTTGTATCTCTCCATGCTCCTCATTTTGTATTGTTTTTTGGTGTGTGATTAATTGCACATATCTCTCAACTTCTGGCCAGGGTTAGGGGCCCTATGTGGCTCCATTTCCCCTCTTCTCATTCAATCTTCACCCTTCAGAGTCTAGCATACAGTTCTGTCCCTCAATTGTAACTATTCTCTCCAAAGTTATCCTTTCAAATCCTATCCTATCCAAAGTTATAATCATTTCTGCCTATTTCTTTCTTTTTATTTATTTTAAACATTTTAGTGACATCTTTCATTTATATCATGATAATTTCTGGATTTATCCCTTCCCCCTCTATCCAGCAAGCTATCCCTTCTAACAAAGAAAAATGAAAGAGAAGGAAAAAACCAGCTGAGTAAAACTAATCATATCAACTAGATTTGACTGTTTATGTAATATTCTGTAACTGTAATCCCATTTCTGTGAAGGAGATAGATTCATTTTTCTCATTTTTTTCTTTGGCAACAAGCTTGTTCATGATGATTAAATATCATTTAATCCCTGCTCCCTCTCTTTTTTGTTGTTATTCTGTTTATAGTGTTGAAGTCACTGTAATTATTGTTTCCTAGTTTAGCTTACTTCCAAGGCATCAGTTCAAAAAAGTCTTCTCATGTTTCTCTGATTTCTTTATGTTCATTATTTTTAATTGTAAAATATGAAGAAATAGAATCTAAGATCTCAAACTCTTAAATTTGAAAAATTCAGAAAGGTCTAAATACCTAGCTTAATTTACTAGATTTCTAAAAGCTATTTTATTAATTATTTATATCTTTTATTTTAACATTTTAATATTATGTTACTTTGTATAGCATAAAATAACAATTATAGAGTGCTACATATGTATTGATAATTTTATTTACTTACATAGCATATATTATATTATTTTATATATATATATTTTTTATTTTATTTTATTTTTTATTTTTTTTTATTTTATATATTTTAAAAGCATATTCTTATCATTAATAGTCATAGTAATAATAATAATAGTAGGGAGCATTCAAAAAGTGGTTTTAGTTTCATAAATTGCTTTACATGTTATCTCATTTAATCGTCACACCAATTTTGTGAAGAAGATGCCATTATGTCCCCATTTTAAAGATGAGGAAACTGGTGGGCAGAGCAAAGATGGCGGAGTGAAGAAGAGACTCTCTGTGTCCTCCTCTGACCTTCTCTCAAACCAACAGCAAATTAAGCCTCTGAACTGATTTTAAGTCAAAGAACCCAGAAATATTTAGACTATAAAACATTTCTTGCAGAAGGTACCTTTGAAGAGCTTCATAGCAGGTCTGTTTCAGTCGGGCAGAGAGTTCAGCAGTTTGCGGGGTATCTGGGACACAGGGTAGAAAACTGGGCTGAACTCAGTCTGGCAGAAACTCTAAACACCTGGAGTGTGTATCTGAGGCACTTGAAACACTCTGCCCTGATTGTGGGCAGGTGCTTTGGCAGATCTGACTTTTGTAAAAGGCAAGGTCCTCTGCAAACACAAGGTCCTAGCTCAACCAACCAATCTTCCTGGAAGATTACATAAAGAATCTCAAAAGAGAGCTAGATGATAAATGGGGAAATGAACTGAGATCAGTGCAAGAAGCCCTCCAAAAGAAACCAATTTAATGAAAAACAAAATTGGTGAATTGGAAATAGACAACAATGCACTGAAAAACAAAATTGGTGAAGTGGAAAAAGTATGCAATGAACAAATTGGCCAACTACAAAAGGAACTAAAAAAGGTAACTGAAGAAAATAATGCATTAAAAATTAAAATTGAACAAATGCAAGTGAATGACTCAATAAGACTTCAAGAATCAGTCAAACAAAAACAAAAAAATGAAAAAATAGAAGAAAATATGAAATATCTCCTAGGAAAAACAACTGACTTGGAAAATAGATCTAGGAGAGACAATCTAAGGATTATTGGACTTCCTGAAAGCCATGATGAAAAAAAGAATCTAAACACTATCTTCCAGGAAATCTTGAAAGAAAACTGCCCTGAAGTTTTAGAATCAGAAGGCAAAATCACCATCGAAAGAATTCACCGATCACCTCCTGAAAGAGACCCCAAAATTAAATCCCCAAGGAATATTGTGGCTAAATTTCAGGACTATAGTACCAAGGAAAAGGTATTGCTAGCAGCTTGAAAGAAACAATTCAAATACTGAGGAACTGTAATTAGAATCACACATGATCTGTCAGCCTCTACACTGAAGGATCGAAGGGCCTGGAACCAGATATTCTAAAAGGCAAAGGAACTTGGATTACAGCCAAGAATAACCTATCCAGCTACAATGAGCATTATCCTCCAGGGAAGAAGATGGTCATTTAATGATATAAGTGAATTTCACCTATTTCTAATGAAAAGAACAGATCTGAACAAAAAATTCGACCTCCAAACACAGAACTCAAGAGAAGCATAAAAAGGTAAAAAGGAAAGGACTCTTGAGAACTTTATTTCTACTATGGGGATACTTAAAGATTGGGGGTATAATTTGATATTACTTCAATAATATGAAAAAGAAAACTAGAGGGGGAAAGGTTATCATGCTGGGGAAAAGAGGGAAAAGGTGGTAAAATAAGATTTTTTAAAAAAGGAGGTAAAAACAAGATAATATCTCATGAAGAGGCAAAGAAAACCTAATATAATTGAGAGAAAGAAAGGAGGGAGATGAGCATTGTTTAAATCTTACTCTCATCAGATTGGGCTCTAAAAGAATATATTAGACACATTTGGTTTCACAGAGAAACTTGTCCTTCCTTATAGGGAAGTGGGAGGGAAAGGAGGAAAAGAAAGGGATAGACTAATAGAAGGGAAAATAGAAGAATCAGGGGAAAGGAGTAAAAAAGGGGAAGGGCTCTCTCTAAAGGGGGGAGGATTGTTTGGGGGAAGTGGTCATCAAAAGCAAAATACTGAGGAGGGGGGAAGGGAGAAAGGGGAAAGAAAAGAGAAAAACATAACTTGGGTAAATAAGATGGCAGGAAATACAGAATTAATTATTTTAACTGTGAATGTGAATGGTTGAACTCTCCCATAAAGCAGAAGCAGATAGCAGACTGGATTAAAAACCAGAATCCAACAATATGTTGTCTACAAGAAATACATCTAAAGCACAGACACATATACAGGATGAAGGTAAAAGGCTGGAGCAGAATCTATTATGCTTCAGGTGAACAAAAAAAAAAAAAGCAGGGGTAGCAATCCTGATCTCAGATCAAGTAAAAACAAAGATAGATCTAATCAAAAGAGATAAGGAAAGAAACTATATTTTACTAAATAGTACAATATGGTACTAAAGGGTACCATAGATAACGTAGCCATATCAGTACTAAATATATATGCACCAAATGGTAGAGCATCCAAATTTCTAGAGGAGAAATTAAGAGAGATGCAAGAAGAAATAGACAGCAAAACTATACTAGTGGGGGATCTCAACCTTGCTCTCTCAGAATTAGATAAATCAAACCACAAAATAAATAAGAAAGAAATTAGGGAGGTAAACAAATTCTTAGAAAAGTTAGTATGATAGATCTTTGGAGAAAATTGAATGGAGACAGTAGGGAGTTTACTTTTTTCGCTGTGGTTCATGGAACTTTTATACAAAAATTGACCATGTGTTAGGGCATAAAATCAAATGCAGAAAGGCAGAAATAGTAAATGCATCTTTTTCAGATTATGATGCAATAAAAATCACATGCAATATAAGGTCAGGAGAAAATAGACCAAAAGTTAATTGGAAATTAAATAATCTAATCCTAAAGAATGAATGGGTGAAAGAGCAAATCATAGACACAATCAATAATGTCATCAAGGAGAATGACAATAATGAGACAACATACCAAAATTTGGGATACAGCCAAAGAGGTTATAAGGGATAAATTTATATCTATAGATGCTTTCTTGCATAAAATAGAGAAAGAGAAGATCAATGAATTGGGCTTACTATTAAAAAAAAACTTGAAAAAGAACAAATTAAAAACCCTCAATTAAATACCAAATTGGAAATTCTAAAAATAAAAGGGGAGATCAATAAAATTGAAAATAAGAAAACTATTGAATTATTAAATAAAACTAAGAGTTGGTTTTATGAAAAAAACAACAAAATAGATAAGCCTTTCATTAATATGATTAGAAAAAGGAAAGAGGAAAATCAAATTGTTAGTCTCAAAAATGATAAGGGAGAACTTTCCTCCAAAGAAGAGGAAATTAGAGTAATAATTAGGAGTTACTTTGCCCAACTTTATGCCAGTAAATTTGATAATCTAAATGAAATGGAGGAATATCTACAAAAATATAGATTGCCCAGGTTAACAGAAGCGGAAATAAATTATTTAAATAGCCCCATTTTATTTTATTTTATTTTATTTTTTTATTTTTTTTAATTTTTATTTTATTTGCATAACATATGTGTGGGTAATTCTTCAACAATAACCCTTACATAGCTTTCCGTTACAAATTTTTCCCCCAACTCCTCACCCCTCCCCTAGATGGCAGGATATCCACTTCATGTTAATTATGTTAAAATATTGGCAAATCGAATATATGTATACATATTTCCAAACTTATCATTGGTGTGCAAGAAAAATCTTATCTACACAAACGATATATCAGATAAAGGAAACACAATGTAAGCAAACATCAATCAAGGAGTATGAGAATGTTATGTTGTGGTCCACATTTCGCATCCCTCTCTCTGGGTGTATATGGCTTTCTTCAGTGAACAATTGGAGGTGGTTTGAAACATTTCATTGTTGAAGAGAGCCATGTCCATCAGAATTGATCGTCATATAGTACTGTTGTTGCCGTGTATAATGATCTCCTGGTTCTGCTCATTTCACTCAGCATCAGTTCATGTAAGTCTCTCCAGGCCTCTCTGAAATCATCTTGCTGGTCATTTCTTACAGAACAATAATATTCCATAGTATTCATATACCATAATTTATTCAGCCATTCTCCAATTGAAGGGCATCTATTCAATTTCCAGTTTCTAGCCACTACAAAAAGGGCTGCCACAAACATTCTTGCACATGTGGGGCCTTTTCCTTCCTTTATGATTTCTTTGGGATATAAGCCCAATAGAAATGCTGCTGGGTCAAAGGGTATGCACAGTTTGATAACTTTTTGAGCATAGCTCCAAATTGTTCTCCAGAATGGCTGTATCCGTTCACAGCTCCACCAACAATGCATCAGTGTCCCAGCCCTCCCACAACCCCTCCAACATTCATCATTAACTTTTCCTGTCATTTTAGCCAATCTGACAGGTGTGAAGTGGTATCTCAGGGTTGTCTTGATTTGCATTTCTCTGATCAATAGTGATTTGGAGCACCTTTTCATATGACTATAAATAGTTTTAATTTCATCCTCCGAAAATTGTCTGTTCATATCCTTTGACCATTTATTGATTGGAGAATGGCTTGAATTTTTATAAATATGAGACAATTCTCTATATATTTTAGAGATGAGACCTTTATCAGAACCCTTAAATGTAAAGATGATTTCCCAATTTATTGCTTCCCTCCTAATCTTGTCTGCATTGATTTTGTTTGTACAAAAACTTTTTAACTTAATATAGTCAAAGTTATCTATCTGGTTTTCAATTAAAAGTTCCAGTTCTTCTTTGGACATAAATTTATTCCATCTCCACAGGTCTGAGAGGTAAACTATATTATGTTCCTCTAACTTGTTTACAAAATCACTCTTTATATCCAGATCATGAACCCATTTAGATCTTATCTTGGTATGTGGTGTTAGATGTGGGTCAAGCCCTAATTTCTTCCACACTAGTTTCCAGTTTTCCCAGCAGTTTTTGTCAAATAGTGAATACTTATCCCAAAAGCTGGGGTCTTTGGGTTTATCAAAAACCAAATTGCTATAGTTATTGCCTAGTTTGTCTTGTGATTCTATCCTATTCCACTGATCGACTACTCTATTTCTTAGCCAGTACCAAATGGTTTTGATGACCACTGCTTTATAATATAGTTTTAGCTCTGGTACAGCAAGTCCACCATCTTCAGCCTTTTTTTTCATTAATCCCCTTGAAATTCTAGACCTTTTGTTTTTCCAAATGAACTTTGTTACTATTTTTTCTAGATCTGTAAGATAATTTCTTGGGAGTTTGATTGGTATGGCACTAAATAAGTAAATTAGTTTGGGTAGTATTGTCATTTTTATTATATTCGCTCATCCTACCCATGAGCATTTTAAGTTTTTCCAATTGACTAGTTCTGATTTGATTTGTGTGGAAAGTGTTTTGTAATTTAGTTCATATAGTTCCTGACTATCCCTTGAAAATAGCCCCATTTTAGAAAAAGAAATAGAACAAACTATTAATCAACTCCCTAAGAAAAATCTCTAGGGCCAGATGGATTTACATGTGAATTCTACCAAACATTCAAAGAACAATTAATTCCAATACTATATAAACTATTTGAAAAAA
This sequence comes from Myrmecobius fasciatus, assembly GCA_023553655.1. Taxonomy (NCBI): domain Eukaryota; kingdom Metazoa; phylum Chordata; class Mammalia; order Dasyuromorphia; family Myrmecobiidae; genus Myrmecobius; species Myrmecobius fasciatus. The sequence goes on along the minus strand of JAJPUD010002402.1, from coordinate 303,320 downwards.
TAGGGAAAGAAGGTATACTACCAAATTCCTTCTATGATACAGATATGGTGCTGATAGCTAAACCAGGTAGGGTGAAAACAGAGAAAGAAAACTATAGACCAATTTCCCTAATGAATATTGATGCAAAAATTTTAAATAAGATATTAGCAATGAGATTACAGAAAGTTATCCCCAGGATAGTGCACCATGACCAAGTAGCATTTATTAGAGGAATGCAGAGCTGGTTCAATATTAGGAAAACTATCAGCATAATCAATTATATTAATAACCAAACTAAAGATGCGGAAACCAAGACTGAGAGGTTTAAGTGACATCTCTAGGGTCACATAACTAAGAAGGCTTGACAACAGGATTTGAATCTAAGTCTCACAGACTAGTACATAATCCATTGTGCCACCTCACTGCAAAACCAAATGATTTTTAATAATCATGGACAAGCTTATCCTCTACACCACTGCTTTCATATTTTGCAGAGCATCAGAGGATACTAATAATTTTGTTACATGACCACATGAAATTAAGCCTATTCTTCTAATTGACTATTGTTTTATCCACTACAATCTCAAAGGACTCAAGATTTTAAATGCTTTCTACCTCCAGATAGAGAACTTATGGTCTCAGAATATAGCTTAAAGCATTTTTTTTTCCTTTTAAAATTTCACTTACTTTTTTTGGGGGGGAGTTAAGGATGTGACTAATGTGGAATATGTTTCTCATGACTTCATATGTATAATGATTATCATTTTTCTTGCTTTCTCTCTCAATGGGTGGGGGAGAAGGTACAGAGAAAGAATTTGAAACTGAAAATAAAAATAAAATTCTAAAAAGTTTAAGACATAAAACCAAAAAGTAGACTATTGATTGTATCTTTGTGATTTGCAATACCTTAATAACTTTCTGGAGTTCTTGAAATTGTATGTAATTGATACTCATGATCCAAACAATAGTAACTTACTTGTTTTCCATTTATATAAGTTCTTTTAATAATTTAAAACTTTAGGGCAAACCTTGCAGTATTAAAGAATTTCCAAAACTCTCTAGGTTTCCACAAGGGTATATAAATTCCAAATTTTATCAAACTAGAATTTTTGGCTAACCAAGAATAATCTGACAGATACCAATCTTTTGAGTAGTTACTTATAAAGTAAAGAATCTATACTTGTAATAAATCTGAATATTAAACATAATATTAAGTTTTAAAATATATTTACTTTCATAGGACTTAGATTTAGATCTAGAAGTAACTTGAGTAGTCATCAAGGCACCCTTATGTTAACAGTGAGGAAACTAAAATCCTGTAACTGAATTGCCTTAAAAATCATACAGGTTATTCATCAGAGACAGGATTTAAATCCAGTGGTGCAGTGGATAAAATGCTGGACCTAAAGTCACAAACTCTTGTGAATTCAAATCTAGACTCAGACATTTACTAGTTGTATGATTCTGGGCAAGTCTCTTAACCCTCAGTTCCTAATCTATATAATGAGCTGGAGAAGGAAATGGCAAACCATTCCGTATCTTTGCCAATAAATAAATAAATAAATAAAAACCAGAGCTATTCACTACTGAAAATGACTCAATATCATCATTTTCCTTCTTCTAATCTCCTTTCCTGGATCTTCATCCAAGTCATACCTGCTAACCCTTGATGTCCTACTTGGTGATCTCATCATCTCCCAGGGATTCAATTATCATGTCCATGCTGATGATTCTCAAATCTACTTATCTAGCCCACAGTTCCATCTTGCACACGATTCTTCAGTGTCTATCTGACTATTGGACATGTCCAATCAACATCTTAAACTCAACATGTCGGAAACTGAACCCATCTTTTCATTAAAACCTTTCCATTAATAAAAAAAAAAAGTTATTTTTGGAGGAACTATCATCCTTCCAGTCGTCCAGGCTCTTAACCTCCAATCCTCACTCTCACCTCCTCTATCCAATCCATTGTCAAGGCCTGGCAATTTTATCTTTGTTTTTTTCCCCCTATGGCAATTGGGGTTAAGTTATTTGTCCAGGGTCACACAGCTAATAAATGAGGCCAGATCTGAACTCAGCTCCTCTTGATTCTGGGGCCAGTGCTCTATCCATTGGGCCATTTAGCTGCTCCCTCTTTTATCTTTGTAACAACTCTCATATATGCTTCCTTCTTGACTCTGACACTGCCTGGTACAGGTCCTCCTCATCTCATGCTTGGACTATTACAATAGCTTGCTAGTAAGTGTACCTGTCAAAGAGATCCTAAAACATAGTTTTGACTATGGTTTTCACTCACTCAACCAACTCCTGTGATTCCCTTTCATCTCCAATATGTGTGTGTATATATATATATGTGTATATATATATATATATTATTTAATATTTAAACTCTTTGACAAACTAGTCCCTAGGAACAACAAAGAATTGGATTTGCAAGAAAGTCCAAGTTAAGCACACTTTGGGCTGCCTGAAATGGTTTATAGCCAAAATAAGCTATGTATTTCTACTTTTCAGTTTCGTACAGTTTTTGGCCTTTAATTATACACATACCCATCCCCACCCAGTCTAAAAAGCCATACAGCCCCACTCTGGAATTAATTCTACTTTTAATTATCAGTATTATCATAGTCAGGATCAGGGTCATTTTGTTTTCCTTATGGGCAAGAGCAACAGCTGTCCTGAGTTCTCTGCAGAAGCTGAGGATCAGGATTTTTCTTTTTTAAAGAACAGATGGTTTTCTTCCAAGCTCTGTCAACTGGTATTTTGGGTGTACAAATTCTGCCCTTGATCAGTCTTCTGGACTATAGTATTCTTATAATTGTTCCTAACACACACAGAAAGTACTTTGGCAATCTATTTCACTAATAATTAATTACAAGCTATTCTGGGAAAGAAGCCTATTCAAAGACTAGTTGACCCAAAACTCAGCCATGCTCAACTTGATTCAGAGATGACTTTTAATTCTTTACTACTGTAAGAATTGAAAAAGGACAGGCTTCAAATCCTAAACTGAAATGTGTCTTGAGGGAAATGGCTCCCCTAGTGGTTCTTTAAAATAAATTTAATCAAAGCACACATTTTCTCTATTTCCAGTGATCTTTAAGATCCCTTCCAATTCTAAATCTATGACTATGTTATTGGTAATTTTATTGTCTTGCAAGATTAAAATCAGTCTTGGTAGTCACATCTCATCAGTACCCTTTGCCTCTCTGAATGAACCTTACTACTGGAGAGGAAAGCCACAAACTCCAAAAGCTCATTTTAAGGAGAGGGTCCAACACAGTCTTTTCCTCATTATCCACCAGCTATACTGCTTTTGTATTTCTTTGGATTTGCCCATCAGGCCCCCTTACTAGAACTTTCTCCTGAAAGGAGGCAGGTGAGAGAGACAAAGAGGAGGGAGACAAATAGACAGACAGAGAGAGAAACAGAGAAAGAGAGACAGAGACAGAGACAGACAGACACACAGAGCCAAACAGAGTCAGAGAGAAATAGAGGGAATTAAAGTCCTTGCAAGGACTTTTTTTTAAGGAAATATGCTAAATGATGGGGGTGAACTCAAATCAACAGGAAACTCAAACTGTCAGGCACCAGACCAATTAAGCAAGCAGCTCCTAAAAAGGGCTTTGTAATGGTACTAGGGGGAGGAGAAAGCTCTATTTCTATATACTTTTGTCAGCTGTAACTTCTTTGATTCACAATAGAGCTAGTTAGCAAGATCTGTATGGTAATTGTCCTTTTTCAATAGTCCTGGAGCATTCAGACACTAGCAAAATAATCAATCTTGGTAGCAAAAGATGAGAAAAGAAAAGAAAAAAACAAAGGGAAACTAGCCAACTCACACTATTCATATTCACCTTTCTCTTCCAGTAGCCAAGCTAAGATACCCACTATGGATGATATTTGCGTAATGTCTATCACCTCATCTATTTCTTTTTTGTTCACTCTGGAACCAGGCCTGCCCACTTTCCAAATGACATGGAGTCCATGTCAATAGGAGTGGATGGTTTTGAGGTTGCTCTTCATTTTTCCCCAATGTCTGCTGCTTTGCTTTAGAGGCAAGAAGTCCAAATGTCCATCCTCAGAGTCTGTTGGGTAAAGAAAAGCTTGAATGAATTCCATCCTCTTGCCAGACTCAAAAATAGGTGGGAATCATTCCTATAGAAAGGAACACAATTTTGGGGATCAAGTTAGAAGGGTCTGACCTCAAGTAGAGCTCAAAAAGCCTCCTTTTTACTGAAATGAACAAATCTCTACTTTTTGAAGTTCTGTGGCATTTCTCCAGGATTTTTTTTTTTTTGAGAATTGGAAAGGACTTTATTTATTTTTTTATTAAAGTTTTTTATTTGCAAAACATATGTATGGGTAATTTTTCAATATTGACCTTTGCAAAGCTTTCTGTTACAAATTCCCCCCCTCAGCCCCCACCTCTCCCTAGATGGCAGGAAATCTACTACATGTTAATCATGTTAAAATACTTGACAAATCAAATATGTGTATAAATATTTTTACAGTTATCTTGCTGTGCAAGAAAAATCAAATCTACAAGAAAAAAAATCTGAGAAGGAAAACATAATGCAAGCAAACATCAGTAGAGAGCATGAAAATGTTATGTTGTGGTCCACATTTCATACCCCTCTCTTTGGGTGTATATGGCTTTCTTCATCACTGAACAATTGGAACTGGTTTGAAACATTTCATTGTTGAAGACAGTCTCCAGGAAATTCTCTAGGACTTTTTGATTTATTGGTCCTCATCCATACCTGGATTCAAAATCAAGAAATATTATTAATTATAGTCCTTCTGTAATGCTCAGGGAGAAACTGAGGCAGTATAACACATTGGAAATACTTTATTGATGTTAATTGAGAGTTCAGAATCCATAGCTATGGATCAGGACTGCTGGGACTCTTGTCTCAAAGCACGTAGTCCAGCCCAGAGAGTTAGACTGACAGGCATGTCAGCTGACTGAATAGTACAAAGTATTCAGCACCTCATTGGTGGAGATCACAAATTTTTATAATCTCCATAGCCCAGAGAGACAAAGAACTCATGGGAACAGCTGAGCACATCTGGTATCCAAGGAAACCATAAATTCAGTTCTGGTAGGTAAGGAGTAAAGGATGCCAGAAACTGGGAGAAGACAGTAAGTCTGAGTCATACAGATAAGGGGTATGTCGAGGCTGGCCATCTGAAGGTTTTATAATTCCTTTGGAATGTGAGTCCAATTATTTCTGAAGGTCAGGAAGTGGGGATTGCTATTTTTGGCAGCACAATTAAGAGAAATTGAAACAGCAACTGAGGGAAACTGAGACAGGCAAACTGTGGCACAACACCCCCCAAAACTGTGTCTCTTCAATAGCCCAATCGCATATTAGAGGTTAGCTCAAAAAAGAAAAAACTTACAAATCATTGTGCCTAAAACTATGTCAGGGATGATATAGTGGAAGATAGTCAACAATGAGATCATGATATACTTGATAATTTGCTGGATGGTTTTGAAATAATCATTTTCAGAGAATTTGCAGTTAATCAAAAATCTAACAAACTTCTCTTAGGAATTCCTTGCAATACTAAGCAGTAGAACTTTGATATAGCATCTCATATAAGTGATCTTTAGCATTACAGAAATGATTTTGCTTTTAAAACAACTTCCACAGACTTGAAAAATTAAAACCCCCTAAATATTCAGTTATAAACACCTTGTAAACATAGGCTGAAGATGGGTTTTAATGGTGTGCCAAAGCCCCTTTTTTCAGGTGGGTATCTTGGTGGAAGGCTAGTGGATTTTTTCTACCTTCCCCAATAATCAGTTCAGTGGGGGAAGGGCTCAGGACAGGCAAAGGAGCAGCCACATCCAAGGAGAGAAGGGTGGACTATACCCTCGTCTATAATTATGCCAAGTGATCTAAAATAAAATCATGATACAGTTTTATATTCTAAATTTTAGATTACAACAAAAAATCCTTTAAAAATTTTTTTGAAATGATAGCCAAATTGTCACCTGTATTTTCTTCTTGTATGAGAATTTCTTATCACATATCAAGATCATTTCCTAGAACTGATGACCTTGCTAGCAAGAATGGTTCTGTGAGTTTTTCTTCCACTTTCCTCACTAGTAGAAGGTGGGAATGGGGAAGAGCTAACTGATCTGAAAATAAAATCCACTTGGCCTTGAGAGTGCTTTATTTCCACAAACAATGCTGGCTATCAGATAACAATCTGTGGGTCAGTAATATCAAAGTTTCTGAAATAATAATGAGAAAAATATGAAACCACTCTTTAACTCTACCTCTAAAACCACTCCTCAATTCTACCAGTAAGCCATAAAATTAGCATATCAGTGACGTGAAGCATCTGATCTCTTTATCTTTTCCCCTATAAATTTATCTTCCTGCTCCTGGTTCTTTGCTAAATTCTTTTGGAACTTCACCCTCTTTAATTAGCATTACAATTACAATAAACTTTGTCCCTTGACTTGGAAATGGGTTTAAGCCTGCAAATTCTTGTGAGACACCTCATGACACCAGTTTGAGACCCCCAATTTCTGAACCTCAATAAAGGGAAGAGGGTTTCTTTGGGGTGCAAGATGGCTGGGATAAGCCATATCCTTTTATCCACTTGGGGTCCCAAGAAAAGCATTTTAGAATTCGGGAATTTGGGGACACAGGAGATAAGAGAAACTGAGAGGAGTGTGTGTATCAGAGAGGCCGAACATAACCACAAGTGGCAGGGATCTTAATCAAGCTGGACTTAGATTTAATGAGGATGGTCTTGGATAATGAATTTCTCCTCATGGGAGAAAAGCTTAACTTAAGAAACACTTTGGTTAGTTTGAATTGCAAAGATAAGGCAAATTGTCATAAACAGGTAGAAAGGGAATTAAAGAGACAGGGAAAATACTGAAAGAAGAGAGCTTTTCAATCTTAAAATAGCCAGATCTTACATTAGTTCCCTTTGTAATACTGAGAATGGAAACTGCTAGGGTATGGGACCCTGTTGAGAGGGAGTACAGAGGCCATCTTGACCTATGGTGCACAATAAGTTTTCTGCCACGTTGCAGAAATGCCCTTGTTGAGCAAGGAGCACTGATGCACAGCATGGGAATGGGTTGAGCCTGAGGGTCACAGCTAGTTGCTCCTGAGCAGGGATGCCTTGATAGGGCCTCTCACCGTGAGCGGGTTGCTGACATGGCTGGGTCAGCTCTCCTCCCATTGGCAGATATCATCCATACACAATGCCCACTAGCTGCTTCTCTGAATGGTGATTGGGGATTGCTTACTATTAATGCACTGATCACGCTTGCAAAAATGTATATCAACAAGGCTGTTCAGCATAATAAACTGGAGCTCTTTTCACACCCTATGAGTTCCCCTGCCTCATTCATCTTGCCTCTGAGATCAAAGGGCTCATACAAGGTGAGCTCTTAAAAGACGGCTTCAACAGGAAACACCCCTAAGACCCCAAAATACAATCCTACACTCTAGTGGCCTCTCCCACTTCTGTCCCATTATTGTAGCCAATGCTCATAGATCCAGCATCCCAAAAAAGTGGGGTCCTCACCAGAAATGGCAAAACAACTTCATTCAGGGAATCCCCTGAATAAGTCCAATCACTAGCCCCCAGTTTTGCTAAGTGATCAACTAGATTTGGAGGAGAAAAACCGCTGGGTATTTCCCCAAAAGCTCTGCTACATGGAGGAATAGAACTTAAATTGGAGGGGACTCCCTTATGTTGTGGTTTGTGGACAAACATGAGGTGAGTTATATTGATATCAGTTGATGGTAGGCACCAAAAATTGGGGTTCAGTCATGTGAAGAATTCAGAATGGCCATTCTCTTTGGTAAAAGGGAATTCAGAATGGTCATTGTCTTTGGCAAAAGGTAGATTTATTTAAGGAAGAGGTTACAGATAAAATGAAATAATACAATAGACACTGGGATAGTAAACACTCAATAAAGTTGGGAGAGCATAAAAAGGAGTTTTCCTGAAAGGGGCAGAGCATCCCAAAAGAGTTAGTTAGCTAGCTATAAAGAGGAGAAGTGAGGTTGAGAAGCATAGTGGAGTTAGGGGAGATATCATGTAGCATGGGGAAAGGGGAAGGAGAAAGACACCAAGAGGCAGAGTGCCATGGTGGACTGTCCCAAAGGAAGGCAGCAGCCAGAGGATGGCCCATAACTAGATTTTATAGGGAAAATTTAATCTCAGGAACACAACTGGAATTTCTGATAGGGCATTGCAAGGTGAGACATAATTTCGATTTCAGACAGGATGACTTCCCCAGAGGGAGAGACCATGGAGCTAAACTGATCTGTCTCAGTGAATACTTACTACCTGCCTCTCAGAGATCAATTCCTCTGCTAACCACATCTAACATTGAAGACCTCATCACTTAAAGTTAAGTGGAGGAGAAAGTCAGCTTTTCAAAGCACCAATTATTTGCTGGAAAAAACAAAAACAAAAACCTCAGAACAAGCTGAGGGGCAACTAGGTGGTGCAGTGGATAGAGCACCAGCCCTGGAGTCAGGAGGACCTGAGTTCAAATCTGGTCTCAGACACTTAATGTGTGACCCTAGGCAAGTCACTTAACCCCAATTGCTTCAGCAAAAAAGCAAACCCCCCCCCAAAACCCAAGTATTTGCTGGTCTTCTGGTCACTTCCCACTTTAGTTGAGAAGCAGAAATTGAATACCAGGCAAAAATAGTGGGGTGTCAAGAAGGTCAAGGTCAGTTCCAGGGATCTTGTGATAAGAGAGCTATCTACATCCAGAAAAAGGACTGTGGGGTCTGAGTGTGCATCACAACATAGCATTATCACTGTTGTTGTTTGCTTGCATTTTATTTTCTTTCTCATTTTTTTCCCCTTTTTGATCTGATTTTTCTTGTGCAGCAAAATAATTGTATAAATATGCTTACATATATTAGATTTAACATATAAAAAAAATTAGAAGGCCAAGGGTTTTGAGCACCAAAATGATGTGGTTCAAGGACCAATGTGATGTGGGTGATGCAGACACCAGATAATGGTAAACACCAAAAGTTGGGGTTCAGTCATGTGAAACATTCACAAAGAAACTTCTTTGATAAAAGGTAGATTTATTTAATAAAGAGGTTATAAAAAATGAAGGGATACAATAGACACTGAGAATGGTAAATATGAAATAGAGTGGGAGAGCCTAGAAATAAGTTCTTCAGTGGAATTTACATTACCCAATAGAAAAGGAGCACCCCATGATGTTGGGGCATATCCTTAGCTTGCAGGCAAAATCCTGAAAGGGACTTAGCACCCTAAAAGAGTTAGTTGGCCGTAAGGAAGAGAAGTGGGGTTGGCAAACATAGTGGAGTTAGGAGAATTGCCATGTGGCATGGAAGAAGGGAAATGGATGAAAGAAGGGGAAAGGGAAGGGAAAGGGTAGAGAAAGGAGAAGGGGAAGGGGGAGAAAAGAAAAGACATTATGGGATAGAATGCCCTGATGGACTGACCCAAAGAAAGGCAGCAGCTACAGGATGGCTCATAAATAGGTTTTATAGAAAAAATTTAATCTTAGGGACATGACTGGGATTTCTGACAGGGCATGGCAAAGTGAGGCTGCTCAAGTTCTCTATAGAGGATGGGTCTCAGGGGTTTGATATAACTTGAATTTCAGACTGGATAACTTCCGTCCCCAGAGAATGGGACCGTGGAACTAAACTGATGTCTACCAGTGCCTTTTCTCTGCTTGTCTCAGGGATCAATTCTTTAGTTTCCACTGTCCAACACACCATTCAGAACTTTCAGCATTTCTGACTCAGTTTTCCAGTTTCTCTTTTTCTCCCACCTGATTATTTTTGCGTCTGGCTATGGGATGAAATTGTTACTATATAACTGGTGTCAACTATGAAACAGAGCTAAGGATGCTTTATCCTGCCATGTATGTGCTCTCAGCTTGAAGCTTGAAGGATGCTGTTATAATCATGTCCCAGATTTTTCCTTTTATGGCAAATTTCTATAATCAGAGGAAATGGTCAGTGATATGGTTTATGATGTGGGGTTTGTCACCAAATGATGGCAGGCACCAAAAGTTGGGGTTCAGTCATGTGAAGAATTTACAGTGGTCATTGTCTTTGACAAAAGATAAATTAATTTAGGGAAGAGGTTACTGACAAAATGAAGGGATACAATAGACATGGTAATGGTAAATACAAAATAGAATTGGGAGAGCATATGAAAGACAAGCTCCTCCATGGAATTCACAATTACCTAGTAGAAAGAGAACATCCCATGAGGTTGGGGCATGCTCTTGGCAGGCTAAATCCTGAAACAGATTTTGCACCCTAAAAGAGTTAGGAGGAAAAGTAGGAGGGGGAAGCATAGTAGAGTTAGGAAAGTGACATGGGGAAAAGGGAAAGGGAAAGATACTATGAAGCAGACTGACCCAAAAAAAGGCAGCAGTCATGGGATGTCTCTAAGTAGATATTATAGGGAAAATTTAACCTCAGGGACATGACTAGGATTTCTGACAGGGCATTGAGACTGCTCAAGATCTCCACAGAGGGGGGTCTCAGAAGTTTAACAAAACCTGGATTTCAGATTGGAAGACCTTCCCAAAAGGTGGGACAATGGAGTTTAACTGATCTCTAACAGAACCTTCTGCCTGCTTGCCTCAGGGATCAATTCTTTAGTTTCTTTTGGTCCAAAACAATATTCAGAATCTCATCCGTCAGTAGAAGCCGTGAGCACAATACAAGTATCTTTTCTTTGTTTTTGATGAGGCAATTGGGGTTAAATAACTTGCCCAGGATCACACATCTAGGAAGTGTTAAGTGTCTGAGATCACATTTGAACTCAGGTCCTCCTGACTTCAGGGCTGGTGCTCTATCCGCTGCACCACTAGCTGCTCCCTACACTTATCTTTTCAATCTGAAAATGTGTAATCATCATATCCTAAATAATTGGTGTTAAGTGAGTATTTATTTGACCTATTACTAGATATATACTCATGTGAAATTAGGTCCCTAAATTGATACAGGACCTAACTATTATTCCATTGATTATTGAAACAAAATTTGAAACATCTTTAGTATGCTTCAGAGAAGAGAATTTTAGTGCAATGAGTTTTCTTAGAGAGACACAACTGAATGAGATGGATTAAATGAAACTTTCTCAGTATTGATACTGGGTCTGGGAGTGGGAAAGGTGAGGTCTTGGGACTCGGGTTTCAGGAAGTCACATGATCCCTATTCTCAGTCTTAGACCCTAGTTTGCAGTTACTTCAGTGGTCTAAAGGCCAGGCCTTCAAGTCACGTCTGTGGGAAGTGACATGACCACAGGAGGTAGACAGCATTGGTGACCATTGGTCAAGGGAGGGTTGCTTCCTTTTGATCCATCCAATGAAGGGGCTTTGGTCTTTTGCTTTTGGACAAGGTGGGAACAGGCAGATTCCAGGAGCACATGGCTGGAGTTGGGATGGCTTTCAGCTGTGTGTCTGGGCCTCTCCCTGCAGGGCCTTCTCCCCCTCCCCTTCTCCTTTCTCTACCCTTTCCCTTCCCTTTCTCTTTGTACCTGAAGATGTCTCTGATTAGTTGATTTGGGAAAGGGGCACTTGTACCCATCCCACACACAACTTAATGGGATATTTTGTGTTACATCAATGAAAAAGTTGACTTCATTCAAATTTGTTACTAGTGTGGAAATGACATCTGTTTGTACTATGTGTCTTTGTGATACAGACATGTTTTTTATAAATGACCCTCCCAGGTCTTTTGCCCTAGTAGTAGACAGCCTCTATTTGCAAGGGTGTTGCTACTCATGTTTTCATGCCAACTGTTATTCAACCTTTTCATGATTTTGCCTCTTTTAGACTTCAGGCCATGAACTTCTAACTATTTGTTCAACCAGAATACTACCAGCTACCTAATTCTGAGACTCCGATGCCACCATCTTCAAGTCACAAGTCTCTCCTTCCTCTGTCTGGATTCAGATAGGCAGGGCCAACTCTACACTCCTTTTCAGACTGAAACAGCTCCAGAAGATGAAAGCTTCTTCTGTTGGTCCCAGATGAATTTGGGCTTCCAAGGGTGGTGGCAGAACAAAGAGATGTAGCTCTTAGAGAGAATGTGAAAACCCTAAGGCTATCCATCCTTAGGAATGCCGCGAACTGTGCTGGCTGTCAGAAAACAATCTGTTGGTCAGCAAGCCATAAAATTCAATAATGGGTAAGACCCCATTCCTACCACTCCTACATTGTATCTCTAAGCCATAAAATTAGCATATCAGTGACTCTCTCTCTTATAAAATTTTCTTCTTGCTTCTGGTTCTTTGCTAAATTCCTTGAGAACTTAGCCCTCTTCAATTAGCATTCATAGCTATTCATTGCTAATTCATAGCATCAATAGAAACACTGCTGGGTCAAAGGGTATGCACAGTTTGAATTATAATAAACTTTGCTCCTTGACTTGGAGATGTGTATGAGCCTGCAAATTCTTTTGAGATACCTCATGACACTGGTCTTGGAACCTCAACCTTTTTGGGGTCTCCTTTGAATCCCAACATCTACACTGATACTTTTTTGTTGCAGGAAGAATTTCTCAAAGCATCTCAGGAAAGGTAACATTTTTCTTTTTTTTTTTAACCTTTTTAAAATGTAATTAATTTTTTAAATACACATTGCTTTATGAATTATGTGGGGAGAGAAAAAATCAGAAGAGGGAAAAATCATGGAAGAGGAAAAAAACCAGAAAAAATAAATGAACAGAGCCTGTATTGATTTACATTTAATCTGCATCATTCTTTTTTTTTTTTTTTTTTTTCTGGATGCAGATGATGTTTTCTACAAAGTTTATTGGGATTGCCTTGGATCACTGAACCACTAAAAAGAACCAAGTCTTTCATACTTGATCATGGCACATTCCTACTGTTCCTGTGTACAGAGTATTCTTGGTTCTGCTTTTTTCGCTTATCATCAGTTCATGTAAACCTTTTCAAGCAAAAGGCATCATTTTTCTGTCTCTGAGGAATTCTTCCATAACTATGGAGGATCCTGTACCGCCTTCCTTTCTCCCCTAACCCATCCCTTTTTCCGTTCTCCAAGATCCTAAAGAGCTTAATTCTCTAACCTATCACTATAGTCTCTGGAGAGTTGTAAGTGCCGACCAGACCATGAATAAAATGGTCTACAATTCCTAGGAATTCCTCATTCAGACATGATTTTTATTCTGAGACATACTTCAGCGTCCCTTCCCTCCCCCAAGTAAATCCTACAAGGCTCAGTCACAATGATTCCCAAATACCTGAGGTGAGCAGAACACTCCTGGGAAAGGTAATTTTCTTTTATTGATTGAATAGTAGTCTCTCAATGCTTGTTGATTGCTTAATTTATGCTATAGAGATTCTAATATTTTTCCTGTAGAGTTCTCCTATTCCCATTCCCCAATGTTACCTATCTCTGCCATGCCCTTTGAAAAATCCCTTATCCTTTAAGGTACTACGCCTCTCACCCCTCTCCTCTCCTCTTGCTAAATAATCCAGAAATCCCGAACACCTTGGTCTTCCAGACGTATGGCGTTGGCTCCAGATACCTACTCCTCCTGCCCCTAAAATAAGAGGTTGCTGAAAGTCAATCCTGGAGTACAGCCCCTCCTCCGAATGCCAGATCCAGTGAGTGCCCTCCCACTGACTATGACGTCAATGGCAGGAACCTGGAATAGCTGCGACTGGGAAGCCGGGCTGGGCCGCAGCCCGAGCTGTCTCCTACCTCGTCTCCTTTTTTTCCTCTCCATCTCCTCTTTCTAGTCGCGCAGCCATGAGTGACACTAGCTCGGTCAGCCGGTTGAGTTGGAACGGCCACAGAGATGGTAGGCAAGGGGGATAGGGGAGAACGGGGTCCTGGGCTGCACCGTCGCAGAAAGAATGAGTCTTGGGAGATTCCCAAAGAAAGAATGGGCAGCTCCCCTCCGACCCCCGCAACTGATTCCCACGCTGGGGAGGAGACCCAGGGAAGGGAGAGACCCTTGCGGAGGGTATTTTTTGTCAGGGACATAGGAGTCTCTTGGGAAGCTGTACCTCCTTCTCCAACTTTATGCTTGCCTCTTGTTAATTTCAGAAGGGAAGAAAGGGATCTTTCTAGGATTTTGTACTGGCTGGATCTTCCAGGCATTGGGAAGTTTGGGATCAGTCTTGTAGCTGAAATGTTCCTACCTTCTGGAGGAGCTCATTTCCTGAAAACCTTAACTGGATGAAAACATCCATGTTCAACTTGGAGCTAGAAGGCAGACAGCGTGGAATAATTAAAAAGGAAATTGAACTGGGAATCAAGAATGCTAAATTCTCTAGTCTTAGCTCTCAACAGTATACCGATCCTGAATATCTTCATTTATATGGAGCGTTTAAGTTTCTAGTACTGGGATGAGGAGGTTAATTAGAATGACCAGAAGTGGCCAGCCTGTACACATAAAGCATATTTTGGTTTTAGAGGGTTTTCCCTCAATACAAAAATCTCAATATTTATGGAAAAGTTTTGGGAGGTTTCTGGGTAGCCATCTAACATTTTAATCTTGCTAGCCAAAATTAGTTACAAAGAAATTTTGTTCCGTTTTGCTCCGTTCTTAATTTGCAAGTTTGTCTCTGCCCCAGTGAGAACATTTTCCCCTTACATAAACTACTTATTCAAAATGACTAGAGATCGTTGTTAATGGCCAGCAATTCTGGGCAGTATGATTTAAAATAAATCCAAATATGGAAACATTTTAAATGACCCAGAAGTCAGTCAACAAGCATTTATTAAAGTGCTTTCTGTATGTTAGGAACTGTGCTGAACTCTGAAGATAGAAAGGAAAAAAACAAAACAAAACAAAACAAAAAACAACTCAAGCCCCTTCCTACTCTCAAAGAAGTATGAATTAACATTCTAATGAGGAAGACTATGGGTAAATCTTAAATATTTGGAGTCCACCACTTTCCATGGGGGGAGGGGGCAAAAAGGAAGTAGACATTACTAGCAGAACAGAGGGAAAGGCCACCTGCTGTAGGTGGTTTTTTTTAGCTGATACTTGAGTTCCGGATCCCAAAATCCTGAGGTAACTTTGAGCTTTGTATATTCTGTGTAATACATGGATGTCCTTTGAGATTTAAGGGTTTCAATAAACCACTTTAAGTTTTTTCTGGGTTTTATTATTCCTGTTACTGTTTAGGAAAATTCACTAATTTAATGGTAATTATTGAATTCTGTTCTGGCGTCTTCCATGTATTGTGGAAAATAACCACAAATTTAAACATGATATTTAGCGATATTAGGATAGTGGTCTGTCAACATTTTTTGTCTTTCACTTATTTTAGTACATAGAATGACTAGTAATTCACTGCCTATGTAATCATGGACAATTCATCCCTTTTGAAGCTCAATTTTTTCATCTTTAAAATAGGGGATAGTTATGCATGACCCCCTTCATAGAGTTGGGAGAGGGGCAAGGGTAATGGAAAAGTTTTGTAAATCTTAAAACACAATAATGATGTGATATTGTTATTAATATTACAAAAACATTGGCAACTGTGGGACTATATTATTTATTACATCTCAGAAACTGATCTTATAAGGAAATTGATTAGCTGTTAAGCTTAACTCTTGCCAGACTCACTGTTATCACCCATATGTGGATGTGATTGGTTTTTAATATGATTCACTAGTGCATTTTGGAAAGAGGAAGACCTCTTTCTTCAGATCTGCTCAGAATGTCCAAAGAATACCAAATCCTTCTGGTTAGGCATCACATTTGTTTAATTTAAGATTTCTAAGGAGGTTTGCATTCCTATAGAACAAGGCTCCCCAGTTTGATTTAATTATCTGGTTACATCCATTGTCTTTTGGCTTCTCAAAAAAAAAAAAAAAAAAAGAGAGAGCGAGAGAGGCACACACCCTCGACAGAGACAGAGGCCTGGGCAAGAACTTGTCTGCAGGACTAGGGATCAAAAGGATATTTGGCTGTCCCTGACAGCTAAGTACAAGCAAAGGTCGTTGTTTTAGACATGAGAAATACCTTAGATATCAGGTCTTCTAATACCTCTCATTTTTCCCAATGAAGGTACATAAAGATTAAATGACTCACCAGTAGGTGAGTCCTTTGGCTCCACATCCATATCTCTTTTCCACTATAACATATTCCTTTCTGCTTGGGCTACAGGAAGTTAAGACCCTGGATTGAAATTAACAGGATGCAGTTAAACTTTTTTATTTATTGTTTCTTATTTCATATTGTCTGTATTTTCTAATGTAGTCCTCTTCTTCCAGAGAATCATCCTGCAAACAAAAGAATAAAAAGAGGAAACAAACAGTTTAGGAAAACTAACCATTACATTGGAAAAATCTGCCATTTTATGTAGTTTCATTCACCTTTGCAAAGAAGCATGAACCTTTTATATCCATTCTTTGGAAACAGGCTTAATTATTATAAATTTGAAAACATTCCATATTTATTGCTTTGTGGTCATTTTTTTTTCATTTTCATTGTTTGCTGGTTTCTACTAATTTCACTTTGCATACATGAGTTCATAGGAATCTCCTTAAGCTTCTCTGCTTTCATTATAGTCATCTTTTCATACAACCCAGTCATATTTTGTTAAATTTCTGTGCTACATCTTCTGTTTAGAGGTTTCAAATTAGGTTTAAGCTCAATGATACAAAATAGAGAGTCAGGTACAGATTGAGGATGAACTGCATGTTCTATGTGGCCACTAAATATTTAAGAGTCATAAAGAACTGAATTCAAATCCAACCTCAAACACTGACTAGTTGGGAGGCCCTGAGCTTTGATTTCTTCAGTGAACCCAATTTACAGGGTAGTTGTGAGCATCAAATGAGATAATATTTGTAAAGCACTTAACACATTGGTAAGTACTATATAAAAGTTAACCATGAGGATGGTGATGATGGTGTTTGATTTGGTTGCATTTGCCAAGTCCTTATAAATAGAAGACCTGGATGTTTAGTTGAGGTGGTTTAAAAACCAAGTTCCACAAAAGCCAAGAGTATGACATTGCTGCCCTAAATGCCAGTGCAATCTTAAGTTGCTTCAAGAGAGATACAATGTCCAGAACAAAAGCAGCTTAATCTTCTACCCTTCACTTCTCAGATCACATCTACAATGTTAGTTCAGTTCTGGATGTTCCACATCTAGAGGAACACTAATTAAAGAAAGCATGTCTAGAGAAGAGTGGCCAGGATGACAGAACTGAAGGGTCAAATGTTAGAAGTCTTCAAATGTTTTTCTTTTTTTTTTCTCAATAGTATTTTATTTTTCCAATTACAATTAAACATAGTTTTCAACATTCTTCTAAAAATAATTATACCTTTTTATTTTTCAAAATACATGCAAAAATAGTTTTCAACATTTACCCTTGCAAAACCTTGTGTTCCAAATTTTTCTCCCTCCATCCCCACCTCCCCCCTCCTTAAGACAGCAAGTAATCCAATATTGGTGCAATTCCAAACATGTACAATTCTTTTTTTTTTTTTTTTTTTTGCTTTTTTGCTGAGGCAATTGGGGTTAAGTGACTTGCCCAGGGTCACACAGCTAGGGAATGTTAAGTGTCTGAGACCAGATGTGAACTCAGGTCCTCCTGACTTCAGGGCTGGTGCTCTATCTACTTCGCCACCCAGCTGCCCCAACATGTACAATTCTTAACATATTTCCATATGGTGTGCCAGAAAAATCAGATCAAAAGGGGAGACAATGAGGGAAAAAAAAAAAGCAATCAAACAAGAAGAAAATGCTATGATCTACATTCAATCTCCATAGTCCTCTCTGGATGTGGATGGTTTTTTCTATCACAAACCTATTGGAATTGCTTTGAATCACCTCATTTCAACATTCATTTTTGTAAGATTTTGAGTTTCAAATTTTTTCTCTCTTTTTCTTTTACCTCCTCCCTCTCCAAGACAGCAAGCAAACATGCACAATCATTTTAAGCAGATTTCCATATCGGTCATATTGTGAAAGAAAAATCAGAATAAAAGGAGAAAAAAAAACACAAAGAAAAAGCAAACAGCAACAAAAAAAAGGTGAAAATAGTGTGCTTCAATCCATTTTTAGTCTTCATAGTTCTCCCTTTGGATGCAGATGGCATTTTCCATTCCAGCTCTATTGGAATTGTCTTGGATCACTGCTTAGCTTACCTTAGAAAAGTATCATAGTTGATCACCACATAATCTTGCTGTTATTGTTTTTATTTTGCTCACGTTGCTCAACATCAGTTCAAATAAGTATTTCCAGGCTTTTCTGAAGTCAACCTGCTAATCATATCTTTTAGAACAATAATATTCCATTACTGATGGATATCCACTCAGTTTCCAGTTCTTTGCCATTACAAAAAGAGTTGCTATAAACAGTTTTGCACATGTGGGTCCTTTCCTTTCCCTCTTTTATGATCTCTTTGGGATACAGGTCCAATAGTGGCAAAGGGCATATACAAGTTTTGTAGCCCTTTAGGTAACAAAGGCTTAAAATGTTGGAAAGGTCATGAAGTAGTAGATTTATTCTGGCAGAGCTATGATTAATAAGAGAGAGTTACAGAGAATCATATGATGGCATGCAATGAGTGAAATCTATTTTTTAATGACTTAAACATTTTTTATTTTGAATGAAAACATTAGTTAACAAGTATTTCTGCATTCAAACAAGAACAGAATGAAATAGAGTTTATATAGAAATCTCCCAATATAGTTGGGTGGTACAGTGGAGAGAGCACTGGGCCTAGTGTCAGGAATACTTGAGTTCAAATCCATTGTCAAACACTTAGTAGTCAAAGGATATGTACAGTTCAATAACTTTGGAGAATTGTTCCAAATTCTTTCCAAAATGCTTGGATTAGTTCACAACTTTATCAACAGTATATTATTGCACCGATTTTCCCATATCTCTTCCAGCATTTGTTTTTTTCTTTTTTTGACATTTTACCCAATCTATTGGGTACAAGGTGGTACCTCAGAATTGTTTTAATTTTGCAGTTCTTTAATTAGTGGTTTATAGGATTTTGTCATTGTGGTTATTGACAGTTTTTATTTCCTTCCCAACCCCCCCAAATTGCCTATTCATATACTTTGACCACTTATCAATTGGGGAATAGCTCCTATTCTTGCAAATCAGTTCTCTATATATTTGAGAAATTAGACTTTTATCAGAGAAACTTGCTACAAAGATTTTTTCCTCATTTTCCTACTTTCTAATTTTAGCTACATTAGTTTGTAAAAAATTTAATTTTATATTATCAAAATTAATCATTTTACGTTTTGTGAACTTTGCTATAACTTGACTAGTCATGAACTATTTACCTATGCATCTGACAGGTAATTTCTTCCATGCTCCACTTTTTCTAAATCATGTACCCATTTTGGATTTATCTTGGTATATGGCATGAAATGTTGGTCTATGCCTAGTTTTTGACAGACTATTTTCCAGTTTTTCCAACTTTTTTTTTTTTTTTTGGCAGATAGTTATTGTACAAGTAGTTGGATCTTTGAGTTTATCAAATACTGGGTTATTATACTCATATGCTTCTGTATATTATTGTATACATAATGTGTTATACTGAGTAACACCTCTTTTTCTTATCCAGTATCAATTTTTTAATTGATTACAGCTTTATAGGGTAGATTTCTCAGTAGAAAGATTCTCAAATATTTTATGCTACTTGTAGTTATTTTATATGGAATTTCTCTTTCTAACTCTGGGTTTTGTTGGTAATATACAGATATGCTAATATGGGCTTATTTTTATCTTGAGACTCTGCTAAGGTTGTTAATTGTTTTGATTAGCTTTTTAGTTATCCTGAGGATCTTCCAACTGAGTTTTTAGGGTTTGTTGCCATGTGTGATAGTGTGTGATAGGTTTGTTTCCTCATTGCTTATGCTTATCCTTTAATCTCTTTTTTCTTGATTTAATGTTATTGCAAGCTTTTCTAGTATAGTATTGAATAGTAATTGTGATAGTGGAAATCTTTGCTTCACCCCTGATGTTATTGGAAAGTTTTTTCTCCATTTCAGATAATGCTTGCTCTTGATTTAAGAAATATACTACTTGTCATTTAAAGGAAAACTCCATTTATTCGTATGTTTTCTAAATTAAAAAAAATAAACAAACAGAAATGGATGATGTATTTTCTCATGCCTTTTCTGCATCTGTTGAAATAATATAATTTTTGTTACTGATATAGTCAATTATGTTTGTAGCTTTCCTATCATTAAGCCAACCCTGCATTCTTGGTATAAATCTAGTTTGATTGTAATATATGATTTTTGTACTATGTTCCTGTTATTTCCTTGCTAGTAGCTTAGATGGTGCAGTTGACTAAGCATTTTAGTTTAGAGCCAGGAAGACTAGAGTTCAAATCCATCTTCAAATGCTTACTGTATGATACTGAGCAAGTCATTTAAATTCAGTCTGCATGACTTTGCTCATTTGTAAAATCAGGATAGTGATACCATTTATCTCTTAGGGTGTGAATTAAATAAAGTAATATCTACGAGAACTTTACAAAGCTTAAAACACTATCAAGTGTTGGCTATTATTATTAATTATATTGATAGTGCTTAGAATATTCCCTGAAACATAGCATTTGATACATTTTGACCCATGATTTGTTATTTTTTGTTTCCATTTATTTTTCATGGCCACAGACTGAAATACAGTAGAATATTATAAATCTAGTCATCTTGAATTATTAACAAAAAAACACAAGCGAAATTATTTTGTTCTGCCTGCAGGGGTGGGGTAGTAGTAAGGAGGAGTTGGAATCCTGAGATTTTAAGAGTAGTAAAGTTTTATGCCATTGACTAGGAATGAGACTTAATGTTAGGTTTCCAGTTCCCAAGTCTGTGATCACTAAAGATAATAAGTACATTTTGTCCTTTTTGTATAGATTAAATTCATGCCCCATAGTCTAGTTATGGTAAATAAAGGTTAAATTGAAATTTATATTAAGAGCTTGTTTTTGCCCTGAAGCTCTGTAATTTTTCATGCTTACCTACTAACTCCACCCATCTGAGTCAATTTTCCACCCTGAAGCCCTTTAATATTCCTTTGCATTTAAAGGGAATCTAGCTAGCATTTTCCTCCCTTTGGCAGTCCCATTCTGTTTAAACACTCAAGCAGATATTTGCTTGATCCCACCATTTCCTCTTATCCAAGAGGTGATTTTTTTTTTTTGCACTGCTACTTGACCTTTCTTCTTTTGACTTGAACTGGTGTGTGTGTGTGTGTGTGTGTGTGTGTGTGTGTGTGTGTGTGCATGTGTGTGTGTGTGAGTGAGTGTGAGAGAGACAGAGAGACATTCATACAGACAGTCAGTCGAGTGGTAGATCATTTTTACTCAGCAACTGAAGCTCAATGAGTTCCCTTGTTCTTTTTGTTTGTTTTTTCCCCCACCTCCCTCAAATTATCAGCAAGAGGATCAAAGAAAGGAAATGTATTTTCATTTTTTGCAACCTTTGTTGTAATCTAGTTACTTTTTATAGACCATTGTTTCTATCTGAGGCCCTCCTACATTGAGCACAAGCCAGGTCCACACAGGATTGGGTTCTAAAATTAGTTGTGAGACAAGAGAATTCTGACCTTACTACTTTTATAATCTACACTATATGAACATGTAAATTATTGATAATAATCTTTTAATCAATAGCTAGTTATTGAATTGAGTATGGGAAAAGGAGTGGAGTGAAGATCAGGGTTTTAAAAATAAGAGAATATAGAAGGAGAGAAAAGGAAAAGCAGAAGGAAAATCTCATTTTCTCCACTTTATTATTTTTATTATTTCTTTAGGTAGTCCTGTATCTTTCAGAGCTATTAAAATACTTCAAAGTTCTTATAGTTTGCCTCTTTTTTTTTTAAAGAGCTTTTTAATTCCTATCAATCAATCAATAAACATTTTTAAGCACCTTTTATATTCCAGGTACTGTGCTAAATGCTGGGGTACAGAAAAGAGGAAAAAGATAGCTCCCTCCTCATGGAGCTCATAATTTAATGGGGGAGATAATATGCAAATAAGTATATATAAAATATACATGATAAATAGGAAATAATTCACTAGGAAAGTTCTCTTATTAAAAGGGGTTGGGGAAAGCTTCCTGTAGAAGATGAGATGTTAGGGGGCAGCTAGGTGGTGGTGCAGTGGATAGAGCACCAGCTCTTTAGTCAGGAGGACCTGAGTTCAAATCTTGTCTCAGACACTTAATACTTCCTAGATGTGTGATTCAGGGCAAGTCATTTAACCCCAATTGCCTCGGCAAAAAATAATAATAATAAAAAAAGGTGAGATGTTAGCTGAAACTTAAATAGAGAGGTCAGTAGATGGAGTTGAAAAGAGAGGCCATTCCAAGAATGGGAGACTGCCAGAGAAAGTTCTCAGAAGATTCTAGGATCTACTCTTCTTCTAGTCTTTGGCTTTTATATGTGTCATGGACCACTGGAGCAATTACATGAAGCCTGCTGACTCAAATTCAGGTTGTAATACCTCAGTTTTCTTGCCCCAGTTTCCCTGAATTCTTATACTATACCCTGAATAAAATATTATGGCCACCCCCTCCCCCCTTTCTTTACCCCATTAAGCTCTGGTCACTCACATTTCAGTGAGTCATAAAACTCCAAATGACTTATCTCAAATGCTTGGGTATCTCCTGTCTCAGATCCCTGTCTCCTGCCCTCTATTTCCTTGACTCCCAACCTGTCAGAAATGAATTATGTTCCTTCCTGAAATTATGACTTATTCACTGTTCTGCTTCTCTTCCCCCCCCCCCAGCTCTTTGTTTCCCTGATAGCTGGAGCCCTATAAAAAGTCTCTGGAATTAACTGATTGCTGCTGGATGCTTTGATACAAGAGTCCCATTCAGCTGGCTAGTCCAAATTCTCCACTATTAAAATATTAAAAAACCTAATCTCGTTTTGCCTCAGTTTCGCTGGCATTGCAAGGTCACAATCTAATAGGGGAGAAACCATGAAACAAATTTACAAATGAGCTATGTACAGGATAAATGGGAAACAAACAGAATTTATAAAAAAATAAATAGAGGGAAGGTACGAGAAATAAAATGGTTAGGGAAAGCTTCCTGTAGAAGATGACATTTTAGTTGGGACTTGAAGGAAGCCCAGGAGGTTAGTTGGCAGAGTTGAGGAGGTAGATGAATGAGGACTGTCAGAGAAAATTCTTGGAGCTGAGAGATGGAGTGTCCTGTTTGTGAAATGTCTCACGGTGTTAGCTGGGCTAGTGTTAGCTAAACAAAGATGTGTTGGGGAATAAGGTGTAAAAAAAACCTTAAAGGTAGGAAGGAGCTAGGTTATAAAGGGCTTTGAATGTCAAAAAAGTATTTTGTATTTGCTCCTGGTAGGAAACTGTCAGAATTATTGAGTGGGGTTGTATTATGTGGGCTGGTGTGTGTGTGACATGCACAATATATCAAAAACTGTCTCAAATTCTTAAGAAAACTTATCTTCATCCTTTGCCTCTTATTTTCTTCCCTTCTATTCAGTTTTGAAACTTTGCCACCCATCTTCAAATTCCATCATTCACCTGAAACTGCAAGGATATCCTAGATGCTAAATTCTTTTTTTCTTCCTTTTTTTTTTTTACATATTAGGTTTTTTAAACTTAAAATTTACATTTTTCCTTTAAAAAATATTTTACTTTTCCTCCAATTATATGTAGAAGCAAATTTAACTTTAAAAAAAAATTGAATTCCAAATTCTATTTCTCCCTCTCTCCCTTCCTTCTCTGAGACAGTAAGCAATCTGATTACATATGCAATCACATGAAACATTTCTATATTAGTCATTGTGTACAAGAAAACTCAGAAGAAAAAAAAGAAGGAAAGGAGGAATAGAAGAAAGGAAGGAAGATAGTATGTTTTGTCTCTATTCAGACAATAATTGTTTTTTTCTCTGGGGGCAGATAGATTTTTTTTTTTCCATCATGAATCTTTTGGGATTATCTTGAATCATTGTATTGCTGAGTTATTCACAATTTGTCATTTGTCCAAAATTTCTGTTATTGTGCATAATATTCTGGTTCCTCTTCATTTTGTATCAATTCACAAAAGTTTTTCCAGTTTTTTTTTTTTCTGAAATCATTCTGCCTGCCATTTCTTTTCTTTTGTTGAGGCAACTGGGATTAAGTGTGGTTTCAGACACTTAACACTTCCTAGCTGTGTCACACAGCTCATTTAAGCCTTTCCAGGTTTTTCTGAGACCATCTGCTCTTCATTTCTTATAGAATATTCATAGAACAATAATATCCCATTACAATAGTATGCCAAAACTTGTTCAGCCATTCCCCAATTATTAGGCATCCCCTCAATTTCCAGTTCTTAGCCACTAGAAAAAGAGTTGCTATAAATATTTTAGTACAAATAGATTTCTTTTCCCTTTAAAAAAAATCTCTTTGGGATGCAGAAGTGGGAGTGTTTTTGTTGGATCAAAGGATATATATAGCTTTATATTCCATTGGGCATCCTAGCTGCTAAATTCATTCATTCAGTAAGCACTTTTTAAGCACCTACTACATAGATGATAATAGGTTTTGAAGAGTTGAAGACAAGAAGGATCTGATGGCTTTTTCTTAGGAGTAAGGATGTATTGTAGTTGAAAGAATGGTAAATTCAGAATCAGAGACTGCGTTTAAATCCCCTTTCTGCTAATTACTACCTATATGATATTGGTAAAGTCATTTAAGCTCTCCCAAGCCTAGAGTTCTTTATTTTTGATATGAAGGAATTGGACTGAATGCCTTATTAACTAGACTTCTTTCAAAGACTCATCATTAATTCTATGACAATATATGATCCTGTGAGGCCATAGCCCAAGAATGAATGTTAGTATTCATATATTCTAGCATAATCATTCTGTGGATGACTTATGACCAATTTTTCATTATAATAGGATAGAAAGAACACTGAACCAATTGTCAGGAGACTTGGATTCTAGTCTTGGCTCTGTTAGTAACCCAATGTATCATCTTGGATTTAACCCATTCTGGGCTTCAGTTTCCTCACCTGTTAATCAGGGATAATAATATTGCCTTTACCTCAATAATCCTATTGTTGAGAAATATACTTTGACAATGTAATTTTAAAAAAATAGAGTGAGCTCTCTTTAATTATTTTCAAAGTTGAATTTATTTATCATTTGAAACACACACACACAAAACTTAAAAGCTACTTAAATATTCAACAGTGGAGGAATGGTTAAATAAATAATGGTACATTCATATATAATGTAATTAAGACCAATAAATGTCAAGAATATAAAGAAGTTTTCTAAGTACTTTATGAAATAATGATGTAGATAAAAGCAGATGTCCTAGAACATAATACATAAGAACTATAGATACATAAAAAGAAAAGTGAGCAAGAATGAATGGACAGTGAATCCTTTTTTATCACTTTCCCCACCCTCTGATAGAGACTTAGAGGATGGGGAAAGTGATAATTTTTTAAAATTAATTTAACTACAGAGTGTCTCAAAAGTCTTTATGCAGTTAAAAAATTTAATAACTTAAAAGTGTACTTAAAAGAGACTTGACATGCCCAATATATGTATTCACAAAATGTATATAATTCAATATTAAGTTTATAATAAAGTATTTTAAAATAATATCTTAGTTCTTATTGTCTTTGTGAGAGTCAAATGAGATCATAGGATTAAGATTTAACAGCTGAAAAGAACCTCAGACACTATGTGGTACAAATTCCTCATATTTAAAATTAGGAAGTAAGAGAGACTAAATGGCTTACCTAATGTTTCACAACTAATTAAAGCTAGGACATGAAATCATGTCTTCCAACCTCCAACCAGTATTTTCTTTCTTTTATACTATTCTTTGAGAAGTATAGAATTTGAAACAAACATAAAATATGGTGATTTTTCTTTTATTATGGCTATTGTTCATCTCAGCTTAGCTTGAGGAACCTCTTCCTCTCTTTCCTCTACCAAATAAATGTTCAGGAAAATATAAATTCATTTTAATAATAATCTGAAACATGAGGAACATCTATTGTTAAAATGTCATTTCATGCCAATTCACAAGCAAAAACAAACTTTTATACATGGTTACTATGTGCTCAGCACAGGGCTTCTTGTTCATTGCTTTGATTAGAGTTCTTAATTCTTTCAAATTGTTTTTTCTTTAAAGTGTTTACAAAGTTGTGCATACAACTATTATAGACATTGTTATTCTGGTCCTGTTTGTTCTCCTTTACATTGATTTAAATAAGTTTTCCTAGGCTTCTCTGAATATATCTCTTATGCTGACTTTTTTTTTTAAATACAGCAAAATATTTCATTACATTTATATCTCATATATTTATCTTCATTCCTCAATTGATGGTATCTCTTTATTTCTAGTTCTTTGCTATGAGAAAAAGGTACTTACAGAAATACTTTATGTTTGGATCTTTTTCCTCATTCTCTGATCTCATTGAAGTACAAGTCCAGTTGTGATATCACTGGGTCACAGTTAAGTGACTTTTTGAGTAGAGTTCCAAATAGCTTTTCAGAATGTTTAGACAAATTCACATTTCCATCATCAATGCATTCTTGTGACTGTCCTCGTATAGCCTGTCCAATAGTTGTCAATTTCCTTTTCCATTGTCTTTGCCAATTTGATGGGCATAAGGTAGAACTTCCAATCTCCTTTTATTTTTCCTTTTGTTAATTTGGAGCAAATTTCAAATTGCTGATAGTTTGCGTTTTTAAAAAACTGTCTTTATATCTTTTGCCTATTTATCTTTTGTGGAACAGCCTCAAATGATTGCTGTCAAATTGTCAAAATTCACTTTAATTTTTATTTCCCTACTTTGGGGGGAGAAGACATAGTCACAGTGTTGGAAATTGTGGAAGAATGTAATGTCAGAATCTGGGCAACACTAATCAAGACCAAAAAAGGTTAATAGTGTAGTTGAAAGAGATTTGGACTTAGATGTCAGATGATCTGGCTCATAATTTCAGCTCTATTACTAATTTTTAAAAAAGGTGTATTTTGGGGGCAGTTAGTTGATGTAATGGATAGAGCATCAGCCCTGAAGTGAGGAGGACCTGAATTCAAATCAGGCCTCAGATACTTAACATGTTCTGACTTTGTGATCCTGGGCTAGTCACTTAGTCCCAATTGCCTCAGCAAAAAAAAGATACATTTTATTTTTAATACATATAAACTTCGGTATACTCCCAATTGAATCCCCTACAGTATGTAATACCTGTGTAACTTTTAGTCTTTATGTGATCCTGAATAAGTTACTTAAGTACTCTATCCTCCAAGTCTTCATCTGAAAAATCAAGATAGTCAAGTGCCAGGCACTGTGCTAAGTTCTGGGGATACAAATAAAGACAAAAATTTTCCTGCCTCCAAGATCTCAGTCTAATGGGGGAGGGCAATATGCAAATAATAAACTATATACACATTTAATTGGAGATAATCAACAGAGGGAAGGCACTAACATTAAGGAGATCAGAAAAGCTTCTTGTAGAAAGGAAAGTATTTTATTTCTTTCCTTTTGTAACAGAAACACTTAAGGGTTTCTCTATCTTGTTTTTTGCAGTGAAATTTGGAGAGGGAAAGCTATTTGTATGTTTCTGATGAAGAAAATTGGCAGCATGTCTGTTGAGTAGCTCCTGCTTCCTATGTAAAGACTTCTCTTCTTTGCTAATAAAGCTCTTTTGTTTCATGGGATGTAGGGAAGTGACTGCTTGTCCTCAGAGCATGGTTCCATTATGGAGCAAGCTTGGGCTCCTTTTTTTGTAGCAAAGGAACTAGACAGAACACAATTCATTTTTGTGTGTATGTCATACCAGGCAACAGTGCCAGTTGGTAAATATGACTGATGTCTCAATGTGCCAGCTAAAAGAAAGCATAATGAGTAGACCTTTGAAAAAGAATCCCTAAGTCCATAGTTGATACATGACTGTGATTTTAAATGGTAATAACAATTAGCAGCATACATTTATCCAGTCCTTTTTGCTTTTCAAAGCGGTTTCATATACACTATCTCAATTTATCTTTTAAAAAATTGTATTTTTTTTTATCCCTTTAATCTTCCAATAACCTTCTTGCCCACTTCGTCCAAACAAATCCTAACTTGTAACAAATAGTTAGGTGAAATAAACTGACCTGGAATCTGATCAGATTTGCCTCATTTTGAACATATATATGGGTCTACCTGTCAAGGGAGAGGAAGAAGGTATGGCTTCATCATCTATATGCTGGAGTAAACGTTGGTTACTGCTTTGACTCAGATCTTCATCAATGTGGTAATTGTGTATCTTAACTCTCTGCTCACTTCACACTACATCAGCTCAGGGAAGTTTTTCTGTGTTTCTCAGAAATCAATAATTAGGCAAGAATGAATTATCTTTAATTGACAGGTGAGAAAGAAAGGCGATTAAATGCCTTTCCCAGAGTCACACAAGTACTCAAAGAACCTAGACATCATACCAAGTCTTATAGAAGGCATTGTCTTGTAGATAGTCTTGCTTTCTGGAAACTTATATTTGAAACATTACCCAAAATCATAGTTCACCATGAAGAAGTCACTTATCTTTCAGAGCCTCAGTGTCCTTATCAGTGAAATGGGACAATATTTATAAGACCTCCTCCATGAGGTAGTTATTTTAAGTTATTTTACAACATCACAAAATTATTTATTACTACTTTCAAACTCCACCAGTACACTATTATAGTTCTGAAGAAGGACACTGTTTACAGAGAATAAATCTACTTACTATGAATGAGTTTACTGCTCTATCTTACAACCCAATAAGCAAATTATATGAAATGAATATTACTTTGTCCCTGATCCAAGAAAGTGATTTTTTATTTTGAAGACTGGTGATGGTATATGATGAGATCTCCTATTTCCTCTTTGGATTAAACAGGATGGAGTGGTGGATAGAGAGTGGGAGGTGGAATTAAAAAAAAAAAACAACTTGAGTTCAAATCCTGACCAAAATTTGCTAGATAAGTGACCCTGGACAAGCCAGAGCCTTTCAGCCTACTTTCCTTATCTATAAAATGGGGGTTTTAAACACTTAGGGTTGTTGTGAGGAACAAATGGCATGGATGAAAAAATATTTTGTATACTTTAAGGCACTATATAAATGCTAGCTGTTATTACTGCTGTTATTATTGCTACTTTTACAAATGACTTTTATTGTTATTTCTTCCCAATAAAACAAATAAATAAGATCAACATGACTTTGTCACTGACCTAAACAAGTGACTTTTACAAGACTGGTTATGGTATATGAGGTATTACATTGCAAACTTTTTTGTTACTCATTTGTAATTAACTCTTGGTGACCTGGTTTGGGATTTTCTTGGCAGAGATGCTGGAATGATTTGCCATTGCTTTTTCCAGCTTATTTTACAGATGAAGAAACTGAAGAAAATAGGGTTTAAGTGATTTGATCAGGGTCACATAGCTAGTAAGCTCCTGAAGCCAGATTTGAACTCAGGAAGATGAGTGCCCCTCTGCTTGTCTTGCTGCCCCATTATTTTATTATGATGATACCATAATTGTTACTCCCCATTTGATGCTGATATTTTCTCTTCCTTATTGTACAGAGAGCATCTTGGATTACAACCTCCTTACTTCAATGACTGTGAGCTTCCTTCAAGAGCTGCCCAGTTACCGGTCCATTGTTCGGAGGAGAACCTCCATTCTTGCAAGGGATAAATCAGGAGGGACTTTGCTGAAGCCAGCCAGCTCTGAAAGCAGGGGCTATTTGGAAACAGGAAAATCAGAGAGGGAACACCTTGGGAGCCAGTCCATCAGAAAATATGCATTGAATATCTCTGAGAAGAGGAGACTAAGGTTTGGTCCACAGCAATTTTTCAGCAATTTAACATGCAGAACATGTTAAGAGACAATGTCATGGGGTATGAAGTTTCATTCAACAAATATTTATGGAGCAGCTAACCATCTATGTAAGAGGTTTTGGAAATTACAGAAGTATAAGACATAGGGGCAGCTAGGTGGCTCTAACCTCAAAGAATATGAAAAAGTTGGTTGTCAAGAATATACAGAATATTTTGATTTTTTTTTCTAGGCAATTGGGGTTAAGTGACTTGCCCAGGGTCACATAGCTAGGAAGTTGTAAGTGTCTGAGGCCATATTTGAACTCGGGTCCTCCTGACTTCAGGGCTAGTGCTCTATCCACTGTGCCACCTAGCTGCCCCGAATATTTTGATTTGATTAAAAAAAAAGATTTCTAATCAATGAAGGTAAGAAATTCTACTTCAATTGATTTATATAGCCCAAGGCTCCTTTGAGTACTTAAAAAGAAAGTTACTGAATCACTTTTTTTTAATCTCATGTATGTATGTATCTGTGTGTATGTGTATATATGTATATATATAAAGGTAAACTCTAGAATTTATTCTTTTTATATTGAATTTGGGGGACTGACATCCCAAGGGTAAAAGGACTGAAAAAGACTGGAAATTATGATCTAGTTCAGTTCTTTCATTTCACAGATAAGAAACTGAGGCCCAAAAGTGATAAGACTTTGCAAAGGTCACATTGAAGTTAAGTAGAAGATTGAGAGAGCATACTTTTAGACTGGGCCAGAGTATAATGATGTAATTCACAACGTGAAATAACCATGACAGAGGCATTTTTCGTGGAACAAATATTTGCCATTTATTACATGAAATAGCTCACAGGCTTAACCATATATGACTAAGCAAGGCAGAATCATAGGTAATTAAGCAACTTTTCTTCCAGATTTGGGGAGCTTTAAAATCTCAGGTGAGAGGAAGAGTAAGGGCAGAGTCTGGGGAGTAAGGGGAGGAATATAGGAGGTGTTAGGAAGGAACAAATTCAGGTGATAAAGTATGTAATGAGATGGTTGAGACTGTCTTAAATATGTTAACAAGAGTTCACTTCTTTTTTCTGTTTTTTTTTTTCTCTCTCCTGTGATTTTTCTCTCCCATCATGATTCCTAAAGCAATATGTATTAAAAATAATTTTTAAAAAATGTTAACAAGACAGCCTAGGAAAACTGACCTTTTGTGTGTGATCATGAATATGGTTGATAGAAGTCACATATTGACTGTCTTAAATGTTCTAACAAGACAGCCTGGGAAAGCTGAAATGGTTGAGACTGTATTAAATACGTTAACAAGACAGTCTAAGAACACTGGCCTTTTATGTGTGATTATGATTGATAACAGGAACAGGATGAGCTCATTTTAGCATTTATAGAATGAGCAGGTTTGGGCTTTCCATCAATATGGTAATAAACGGTAAGGCAAAGATTTGAACCTTTGGTCTTCCAGCTTCAAATTTACTGCTCCTTCCATGAACTACAACTGCTTGCTCCTTGTCATTCCTGTGTTCTACTTTTCTGCTTCTGTATGTGTCTGTGCATGTGTTATTTCTTTGTCTGAAATGCTCCCTTCACTACTTCTGATGTTGGAACTTTTACCCATGATTTTAATTTCAACTCTTTAATGATAATACTAATAATGATGATAGCATTTAAATAGTGTTTTAAGTTTGCAAAACTCTTCACAAACATTATCTCATTTTACATTTACAACAACTCTGTACTTTTGGTACTATTATTATCCCCATTTTACTGTTGAGGAAACTGAGGCAGGCAGTGGTTAAGTAACTTGCCCAGCATTATACAATTAGTAATTGTCAGAGGAGAGATTTCAAGTTATGCCTTTGGAAGCTTTTCCAGAACCCCAAGTCCAGTAATTATCATTCTTCTTTGGACTTATGCCTATCTACTTTCTATATATTTTTTGTTCTGTAATTATTTGTGTGTTATATGCTCCATATAGAATGCTAACCTCATGGAGACAATGTCTTATTAAAATTTTGTATCTTACTCAGTACAGTTTTCATTTGTGTGTTTTGAGTTGAATTGAAGAATATCTTCCTATTACTGAATAATAATATTTTTTAAAATTAAGGCAGGTTGGTGGCAGAGTGGCTAGAGTGCTGAGTCCAGGAGACTTGGCACTTGAAGACCAGAAGGCTTCTGATACCAGTTGCATGAGCCTGGGCAAGTCACTTAACTCCTTTTTGCCTCAGTTTCCTCATCTGTAAAATGGGGGTAATAACAGGACCTCTACTGCATAGAGTTGTTTTGAGGATCAAGTGAGATAATATTTGTCAAACGCCTTTTATAGGCTTTTTACTGATAGGCACTATTTAAATACTTATTCCCTCCCTTCCTATTTAAAAGGGTACCATTTTATAATGGGCTCAATAAA
This sequence comes from Myrmecobius fasciatus, assembly GCA_023553655.1. Taxonomy (NCBI): domain Eukaryota; kingdom Metazoa; phylum Chordata; class Mammalia; order Dasyuromorphia; family Myrmecobiidae; genus Myrmecobius; species Myrmecobius fasciatus. Next base: position 271,103 of record JAJPUD010002402.1, on the reverse strand, counting down.
ACAAACTTGAAATTCTGAAGTGTGAGAATCCTGGTTAAATGTTGCTGGAACCTCTGGTAATGGGTAAGGCAATAATGTTCTCTCTTAGTTTTTCCCAACTTTAGTATCCTACCCTAGCTTGGAATAAAGTTTCTTTAAGCATCAAGAGAATATGTTCAGATGTCAATATATTTGGTAGATTTTTAGCTTTTTAAAAATCCTCACCCTTATTACTCCATTAAGTTTTACTTCATGAAAGGCAAGAATCTTTTTTTTTTTTTTTTTTTTTATTTTATTTGCATAACATGTGTGTGGGTAATTCTTCAACAATAACCCTTACATAGCTTTCCGTTACAAATTTTCCCCCCAACTCCCCACCCCTCCCCTAGATGGCAGGATATCCACTACATGTTAATTATGTTAAAATATTGGCAAATCGAATATATGTATACATATTTCCAAACTTATCATTGGTGTGTAAGAAAAATCTTATCTACACAAACGATATATCAGATAAAGGAAACACAATGTAAGCAAACATCAATCAAGGAGTATGAGAATGTTATGTTGTGGTCCACATTTCGCATCCCTCTCTCTGGGTGTATATGGCTTTCTTCAGTGAACAATTGGAGGTGGTTTGAAACATATCATTGTTGAAGAGAGCCATGTCCATCAGAATTGATCGTCATATAGTACTGTTGTTGGAAAGGCAAGAATCTTGAGAAATGTTTTTCATTTATTTTTACGGTACATCGATTTGAAAAAATCTGGAGAGTCAAAGTTTTGTAGCATCTTTAACATAGCTAGTTGCATTATTATTAATATAGCTATATGCATCATGGCAGATTTGAACTTTCTAAAAGTTTAAATGAATTGGCCTATAAATAAATATACTATGGTACTTTGAGTGTACCTGTCTGGTCATGTTGTATTTGGGCATGGAACAATGTTTAATTCTTATAATCCAGAATCACTTTTCAGCTTCAATACCCAAGGAAGGAGAAGCTAATTTATTCATATGCTTAAAGATCACTTAAAGAAATGATCTAATCATGCTACCACAATTAATTGTTTTCTTAGATAAGAGATGAAGCTTGACAATTGACAATTTTTAAAGAATTGTGGAAGGTTTCATTCTGAACCATAGCAGGGAATCTCTGTCCTGCAATCCGAATTTGGCTCCTAGCTTAATTCCTTGGGAGAATTAATAGGAAATAATTTGTTTTATACCTATAATTGTGAAAACCCCCAAAGGGCTTTGAAAGACTGATAACATTATTTGAAAAAGCATATGAAAAGGAATAGGGGATATTCTGAACTGGTCTCTTGTCTACCAGTAAGACTTCATTCTCTGTGTTTATGTCACTATGTATCTAACTATATAGATCATTCTAGATTCTAATCTGCACTTGATATTTTCCATTCTTTCTGTTTTTATTTTATAATATTTTCCTCTCACTCTGAGTTTTAGTCTGCCTTCATGTTTTATCTCTGAGAACTAAAATACTCTTCAACTGCTAAACAAATTCTTTTACTTATAGAGGATCATCAAGAGCTTAAATGGATTTAGCAGCTTAGCCTATAGACAAATTAAGAGTTTTAGATAGTGAATATTAAATAAAACCAAGTCAGTCATCTAACATGTAAGTGGGTAAATATGCAAATTCCTTTTGTTTTTGCCTTTTACAAAGATTCCAAAAAGCTTAGGTTTTGAGATAACCTTTTATTTTTCTACAAGAAAGCTTCCTTTAAGCATTGTTTAAGAATATGAACTATAAAATCAAGACTGGAAGAACCACATTGGAATCTAGCAAAGCAGAAATTTATAATCCACAATTTGTGATCATAAAAAAAAAAATTAGTAACTATTTAAATACATTTGCTTTTCTTTGTAATCATGTATTTTATGCAGCTAAAAATATTCTGAAAATGGGTCCATAGACTCCACCAGAGTGCCAAAGGGGTCCATGACAATGAATTGGATTAAAATGGATTAAAAATCTCTAAGTCTGATAAACTATGATGATTTATCTCTTGGCTTGAAGTTTACATTTAGGTGTGGCTTTCCAGTCAGGTCTTGATTTCTTAACTCTCAAGTTTTCTTTTCTTAACACTCCTTTTTTTAAAAAATATTTTATTTTTCCAAATACATGCAAAGAGATTTTTAAGATTCACCTTTGCAAAACCTTATGTTCCAAGTTTTTCTCCCCCTCTCCTTTCCTGCTCCCTCCCCAAGACAGCAAGCAATCCAATATAAATTAAATGTGCAATTCTTCTAAACATATTTTTTTTAAAGGAGGGATGAAGTCAGTCTGAGAATTAAAGTTAACCTGTTAAGTTTTTTGCCCCAAACTCTAGCTACATCTTCCTTACTAGAATACCAGTTGAGACATTATCTTATATGTGTTTATATTCCTACATAATGCCTACATATGCAGGCATTCAATAAATATTTGTTGAATGAAAGAAACTGTCCAGTCTTATCCTTGTGATTCATTTATTACTCAGAAGTTTCTGACATCCTGGCATTTCTAATAAACTTTCAGGTATCCCAGCCTGTTTCAAATGCTCCAAGTTTTGTGAATACTGCCTTATCAGCTAGAATAAATTTAAGCCCCTTTAAACATAAAAAAAAAAAAAATTGCTTTCCCATTTGTCTTAGGAAAAGAGGTTGGACCATATTCCTATATAATACTATCTTATCTGGAAATAGGATTCTTAGCAGGGGGGGGGAGGAGGGAGAATAATAAATACAGATTTATATGTCTTATAGCTATTCCTCAGTTACAGATATTAGTTCAAAATGTAGTAATCTTGCTGTTATATTGTTACTGTTTTTATTAAATTAGGGAAATTCAGGAGGCTCAGGTCAAGTATTTATCTGAATGGGACCAGTGGAAACAGTACAGCACCAAGTCATGGAAAAGATTTATTGAAGAAGCCAAGGAACTGGCTTCCCACTTGGAACTGTGGAAAAATGACATTCGCAGCATAGAAGGTAGTGATAAATCATGAATGGTTGAATAACACTGCTCATGGAATTCTTATTCAGAAAGTAATGTTGGGGGCTAGAGGGCAGATTCTTACTGGGGATCTTTTTTGGGCAGGAGTGATTTGCTTCTTTTAATTTGAAAATATGTAATATATACATATATAAATATGTGTATGCATATCTATCTATTTACATATCTATCTACATATACTTGTCCATTCATCCATCCATCTACTTATTTATTTCCATAAGCATTTACCTCTCTCACTTATTCCCTCTCTCCTCCTCCCATGAGAAAGAAACAGAAAACCCTCATCATAAACATATAGATCAGTAAAACAAATTCCTTCATTGTCAATGTTCAAAAATATGTCTCATTCTGTATTTTAAATACAGAACATTTTCCTTTTCTTTGTTAAAATTTAATTTTTAATTGTCAGTTCGAAATTCTTTCCTTTTTCTATCCCTTCCCCTACCCATTGAGAAGGCAAGAAATATGGTAGCCATTATATATATGAAATCATGCAAAACATATTTCCAAAGTAGCCATATACCACTCCCCCCTCCAAAAAAAAAAAAAAAGAAAGAAAAGAAAAGAAAAATAAAGAGAAAAAAGTAGGCTTTCATCTGCACTGACTCTATCTGTTCTTTATCTGGAAGTGAATAACATTTTCCACCATGAATCTTTTGGAATTGTTTTGAATCATTATATTAGTTGCTGGATCTTTCAGAGTTGATGATCATTACAATATTGCTATTTCTGTGTATATTGTTTTCCTGGTTCTGCTCTACCTTTTACCAGTTCAGATAAATCTTCCCAAGTTTTTCTGAAACCATCTTCTTCATTTCTACAGCACAGTAGTATTCCATCACAATTGATATAATATGATTCATTAAATCACTCTCCTACTGATGGGCAACATTGACTTACAATTCTTTGCTACCACAAAAAGAGATGCTATAAGTATTTTTGTACATGTGGCTAAAAACATCAAAATTGTTTTTCTTCATAATGTCATTGTATAAATTATTTTCCTTATTCTGCTTAATTCATTCTGCATCTTTTCATTGATACATTTTCAGTTACCTCTAAAACTGTCCATTTTGTCATTTATGGTGCAATAATAATAGTACGTTCCTAGCACTAATTTGTTTAGTTAATCCCTAATCATCTGCATATCCTTAGTTTCTAATTTTGAGCTAATCTGAAACATATAGGTCCTTTTTCTTTTTCTTTGATCTGTTTTGGAATATTGGCCTCATAGTTTTACATATATTTGTATATATGTATATTTATATATATGTACACACACATATATATATATATCTATAACCAAGTATTTTTTATTTTTTATAATAGCTTTTTATTTTTCAAAATATATGCAAAGATAGTTTTCGATATTAATCCTTGCAAAACCTTGCATTCCAAATTTTTCTCCCTCTCTCTCTCTTCCCCTAGAGAGCAAGTAATCCAATATATGTTAAACATATGTAATTCTTCTAAATTATATATTTATTTATGAGGTAGTTGGGGTTAAGTGACTTGTCCAGGGTCACATAGTGAGTGTTAAGTGTCTAAGGCTGGATTTTAACTCAAGTCCTCCTTACTTCAGGGCTAGTGCTCTACCATCTAGCTGCCCTTCTTGTAGTAATATAACTAAGACAAAAAATATGGATGGTTTAATGACTTTGGAGGTATTGTTCCAAATGGCATTTTAGAATAACTAGACCAAATAACATTCTACCACCAGTTTACAGTCGGCCTGTTTTCCTGAAATCCCTCCAACATTTTCCAATTTCCTCTTATTAGTTAAATTGACAACTGTGAGATGGGATCTCAGACTTCTTTTAATTTGCACTTCTCTATTTAGGATTTGGAACATTTTTTGACACAGTTTTGAAAGCTTTGTTTTCCTCCTTTGAAAACTACTTTTTCATATCATATCCTTTGACCATTTATTTATTTTTTTTTCCAAATTTTATTTGCATAACATATGTGTGGGTAATTCTTCAACAATAACCCTTACATAGCTTTCTGTTACAAGTTTTTCCCCCCAACTCCCCACCCCTCCCCTAGATGGCAGGATATCCACTACATGTTAATTATGTTAAAATACTGGCAAATCGAATATATGTATACATATTTCCAAACTTATCATTGTTGTGCAAGAAAAATCTTATCTACACAAAAGATATATCAGATAAAGGAAACACAATGTAAGCAAACATCAATCAAGGAGTATGAGAATGTTATGTTGTGGTCCACATTTCGCATCCCTCTCTCTGGGTGTATATGGCTTTCTTCAGTGAACAATTGGAGGTGGTTTGAAACATTTCATTGTTGAAGAGAGCCATGTCCAGAATTGATCATCATATAGTACTGTTGTTGCCGTGTATAATGATCTCCTGGTTCTGCTCATTTCACTCAGCATAAGTTCATGTAAGTCTCTCCAAACCTCTCTGAAATCATCTTGCTGGTCATTTCTTACAGAACAATAATATTCCTAATATTCATATACCATAATTTATTCAGCCATTCTCCAATTGAAGGGCATCTATTTAGTTTCCAGTTTCTAGCCACTACAAAAAGGGCTGCCACAAACATTCTTGCACGTGTGGGGCCCTTTCCTTCCTTTATGATTTCTTTGGGCTATAAGCCCAATAGAAATGCTGCTGGGTCAAAGGGTATGCACAGTTTGATAACTTTTTGAGCATAGCTCCAAATTGTTCTCCAGAATGGCTGTATCCGTTCACAGCTCCACCAACCATGCATCAGTGTCCCAGCCCTCCCACATCCCCTCCAACATTCATCATTAACTTTTCCTGTCATTTTAGCCAATCTGACAGGTGTGAAGTGGTACCTCAGGGTTGTCTTGATTTGCATTTCTCTGAACAATAGTGATTTGGAGCGCCTTTTCATATGACTATAAATAGTTTTAATTTCATCCTCTGAAAATTGTCTGTTCATATCCTTTGACCATTTATTTATTGGAGAATGTTTCTTATTCTTAAACATTTGAATATGGTTTGTGTCTTATCTTGTAGATGAAACTTTTTTGAATAATACTTTATTTTTAACCACAATTGTATTTTTTGAAATTTTGAGTTTCAAATTTCTCCCTTTTTTCTTCCCCTCTTTCTTCCCTGAGATGGTAAGCATTTTGGTGCAAATTATACATATCCAATTATACAAAACATATTTTCAAAAATGCAAGATTGAACTAAAAAAAAGATTTTCATATTTGTTATATTTTAAAAGAAAACACATACCAAAGTTAAAAAAAAAACACCTTGAAACAATTAAAGAAAGTGAAAAATAGTATGCTTTGATTTTCATTCAGGCTCTATTAATTCTTTCTCTGAAGGTCAATAGCATTTTTCATCATGAATCCTTTAGAATTATCTTACATCATTGTATTGCTGAGAATAACTAAGTGATTCACAATTGATCATCATACAGCATCGCTATTACTGCGTATAATGTTCTCCTGATTCTGCTCACCTCTTTTTGATGAAACTTTTCTTAGAGAAACACTGAGAAGATATTTTCACCCAATTATATTTCTTTTCTCATTTGAACTAATTAGTTTTTTTTTTGTGCATCTGTTTTCCTCTCTATCCCTTTTTTGGTTATGAACTCTACCTGATTATATTTAGCTATAGTAGGAGTCAGCTTATTATGACTCATGAAAGCCCATTGTAGAATATTCAGAGTGAGCACTGACACTTCAGAAATCCATTAAATTGCTATAAATCAGGGCTTGATTTATTATTTTATTGATCATATAGATTTAAGAAAGCTATGAAGGAAATATTAATGATGTAAATGAAACTTAAAAGGATCTTGTGGTTAGTATTTTCCCCCAGAGGTAGTTAAATATTCACCAGCACACCCCTGCTTACATTTTAAAAGTGTTTTAAGGTTTGCAAAGTATTTTTCCTGCAAACAACCCTGTAAGGTCAGGGAGATATTATCATCTCATATGAATATTATGGAATATTATTGTTCTGTAAGAAATGACCAGCAGGATGATTTCAGAGAGGCTTGGAGAGACTTGCATGAACTGATGCTGAGTGAAATGAGCAGAACCAGAAGATCATTATACATGGCAGCAACAAGACTATATGATGATCAATTCTGATGGACATGGCTCTCTTCAACAATGAAATTGGAACAAACCAGTTCCAATTGTTCAGTGAAGAAAACCATATACACCCAGAGAGAGGGATGTGAAATGTGAACTACAACATAACATTTTCATGCTCTCTATTAATGTTTGCTAGCATTGTTTCCTTTCTCAGATTTTTTTTTTCCTTGTAGATACGATTTTTCTTACACAGCAAGTGTGGAAATATGTATACATATATTTGATTTGTCAAGTATTTTAACATAATTAGCATGTAGTAGACTTCCTGCCATCTAGGAGAGGGGTGGGGACTAGGGAGGAAAAATTTGTAACAGAAAGCTTTGTAAGGGTCAGTGTTGAAGAATTACCCATACATATGTTTTGCAAATAAAAAGCTTTAATAAAAGAAAAAAAATAAAAATTTAAAAAAAAAGATACGACCATCTCCAATTTTTTTCCCCCAAGGCATTTGGGGTTAAGTGACTTGCCCAGAGTCACACAACTAGGACGGACCATTTCCATTTTTTAAGATTGCTTAGTGAGATGAAATCAGGTGTTGTGATTTTGAGCCCAACATTCCTAATACATTGGAGGAGACTGGAGAGTAACCATTGCAACAGAGAAAGTTGTTTTTGTTTTTTTGTTTGTTTGTTTGTTTGTTTGTTTTTTTCAGTTTACATGCTCAACTTTGGTTATGGGCGCTACCTACTAATGGCTGATGGGGATCTAATTCTGACCATCAGAATAGATCCCTTCATGTAAAAGGATGATAACGATACAAGGAGACTGAGAGGCAGTTGCATTCTCTGGCCTTTCTCCTCCTCCCTGTTGCCTCCAATTTATTTCATTCCCAATTCACAAGCAACATCTGAGTCAGTAAAGGCTGATTTGCAATTCCTTCAAGTGTGTTATAATTCACAGTTGTGGGGGCTTTCTGGAGAACTGACCTGCCCCTTCACACTTAGGTGTAGTCCTTAACAGACCTCTCCTCTTCTTCAAGCTCCTCCAAATTTGGGTCAGTTAGGTGGTACAATAGAGAGAGCACTGGGCCTGGAGTCAGGAATGCCCGACTAAAATCTAACCTCAGATAATAGCTGGTAGTACCTTCAGTTTCACCTTTAGTTTCCTTATATGTAAATTGGGGATAATAATAGCACCTATCTCAGGGTTCTTGTGAGAATCAAATGAGTTATTTTTTTTTCCTCTCTCTTTTTTCTTTTATTTTTAGTAGTATTTTAGTTTTCCAAATACATGTGTAGTTTTCAGCATTCATTTTTGTAAAACTTTGTGTTCCAAATTTTTCTCCCTCCTTCCCTCCCTAATACAGTTAGCAATCTGACATAGGTTAAATAGGTTAAACACATTTCCAAATTTGTCATGTTTTACAAGAAAAATTAGATCAAAAGGGAATGTTAACTATTGTTGTTATTGCCAGAGTTTCTGGAAAAAATTTCTTAGAATCAGAAACTATCTCAGTGAAGAAATAGTAAAAAGGGCAAATAAGTGAAATATTTTATAATAATGGTAATAACCTATAGATTTGGGAATTAAACTATAATATTGCAAAGAAGCACAATATGGACTCTTCTGTTATCACCATGCTCCTACCAACCTAAAAACTTGAAAGGATATAGTAAAGGGAGAAGGAGGTTCAAATTTGACACTTTATTTTCCTCCTAAGATCACTTTGAGAGCAGGGATTGTTTCAGTTTTGTCTTTGTTTTTGTTTGCTTGCATAGTATCTGGTATTTAATAGGAACTCAGCAAATGCTTGCTTTATTAAATTTTTTAAAAGTTTATGTGTAAATTTCTTGTCTTCTTAATGGGGGTAGAAGGGATTGGAGTGAGATAATTTGTAACTAAAAAAATTTTAGATGAATATTGAAAATATTTTTAAGTGGAAAAAAACTGTAGAAGCAGCTAGGTGAATTAGGAGGATCTGAGTTCAAATCGGTTCTCTGTCACTTGATATTTACTAGCTATGTGACCCTGTGCAAGTCACTTAATTCTATATACACAAACTGTGTATATACACATGTGTGGGGGGGTGGGGGTGGGGATGGTAATTTAGAAGTAGGGGAAGGAAATTAAAGCATTTGCTTTTCTCATCACTCCAACCTTCAACCTTAGCCATTTTCTAGGATAGCAGGTCCCCTTTGGTCCATTTGGCTTAATATTCCTGCTCACTGGAGTTTGCTTTTTTGTTTTCCAGCAAAATTTGGCACAGGAATTCAGTCTTATTTCTCCTTCCTTCGCTTCCTGGTGATATTGAACTCAGTGATATTTACTATCATTTTTTTGTTTATTTTGCTCCCGATCATCCTTACCAAGTACAAGATTACTGAAAGCACTTTTGTGATTCTCCCTTCTAATGAAATAGGTGAGTCATCCAAGAAATAATTGTTCATTCCCAAACCCATACCTTGTTTTCCAGGGTATTCATGTACTCAAGAAAACATCATCTCACATAGAATAGGAAATATACCATCAGCACAGAAGCATAAGCTAGGCCTCTCTATAAAAATAGGATAGATGCCTTCCCCTTAACCTTTTGTCATGCTTCTCCCCTAAGAAGTAATTTTTACTTTTTTTTTTTTTTTTTTTTTAAACAGATATGCGATGTAAAGTATACCCAGTGAATAGTACCGGACTCATTTACTTCTATACTTATATGATAGATTTGCTCTCAGGCACTGTAAGTATTTAGGTTAAACTTACTATCTGTGGGTTTTTAAATTATTATTATAAATATTCTGGAGGCAACAGGGTTAAGTAATTTGCTCAGGGTCACATAGCTAGTAAGTGTCTGAGGCTAAATTCAGAGTTGTTGCTCTATCCACTGTGCCACCTTGTTTCCTTGTGTAGATATTTTCTTTGGTCATTTTTAGCTTTAAATCTATCATCTTATGCTACCAAAATAGAATTCAGAAGATTGAACTGCTGACTGGAGAATGAGAGAGAGAGTGACTGATTGAACATTGAGAGAGAGAAGGGAAAGTCAAGGATGATTCCAAGATTTTGAATCTCAATGACTAGAAAGATAGTGCTGCCATTCTCAACAAAAATAGGAAATTTTCAAGGAGGAAGGAGCTCAAGGTAGTGGTGGAAGGGGGATATTTTTTACCATCTTTGTTAATTTGATGGATTAAGGTATAGTAGCATAACTGTTTTAATTTTTTTCTGATCATTAGTCATATTATTCTTTTCATGATTGTTGATAGTTTGGAGGATCAGGAATTACTTCTTCACATCTTTTGATGACTTACCTTTTGGGAAATAGTTCTTAAATTTGTGTCAAGAATGACATATTTTTCTTATCCTATTTCATTTGTGTATAAGAACTCTAGTATATTCCAGTCTTGGGATAGTTAAGTCAAATTTAGACCAAATCCTCTTTTACATTATACAATTAATCTACCTTTCCATCTTCCAAACAAACCAAAGCAGCTCCTTTATTCTCCAGGTTTCTTTCCTCTTAGAAAAATTTCAAGCTTCTGGATTAGAGAGATATAGAATATAAGCTATGAACAATCCTCCTTTTCAGTTGAAGAAAGGCAAAAGCAGACATCAGATTCTCATTGGCTGCACATTTCCTTTCTCCAAGTTGAAAAAGGAAGTAGAATTAGAAGAATAAACAAGGATCTTATTATTCCTCATTGAAATTTTCTTAGACTTTAATAACACTTATTCTTATGATAGTTATGAAGATTAAGTGAGATATTTGTAAAGTGCTTTGCAAACCTTAAAGTGATAAACAAATGATGCAGTTATTATTGTTATAGACAATGTTGTTGTTATTTTGATGATTACACTCAAGATTAAGTAGTTTGAGGAAAAGATTTTTGCTTTTTTTTATACCCCCAGAACTCAGCATAATGCCCAGCACCTGATTGATGCTTAATAGATGCTTGTTGACTGACTGATCTCAAATCAGTAAACCTCTTAAAAGTCATAAGGAGCCTCAGACATCATCTGGTCTGACCCCTTCATTTGACTGAAGAAAAAACAAATCCAGAGCTTTGAGGTGATATATATTCAAAGTCACCAAGCTAGCTAATAATAGTAGGATGTGGCTAGAGCTCAGGTCTCTTCTCTTCTAGATTGTTTTTTTTTTTTTTTTCCTAGTTTGTTGTCTCTTTGACTGATGGATACAGAAATGAGAAAATGAGTATTCTCAGGACTGAACTGGAATCCTTTGGCAAGGCTTAATAGGAATAGCTCTGGTTACTGATCCTTCTAATCCTTTAGGTAAATAATTTCATACTGTGCCCTTTTCTCTATTTTAATCAGGGTTTCTTGGAGTGGACCAGTCTATTTTATGGCCATTACACTGTAGATGGGATAAAATTCAAAAACTTCACGTATGATTTGCCCCTTGCCTATTTGCTGACTACAGTGGTTTGTCTGGCATTGAGTCTCCTCTGGATAGTAAAAAGGTAAATTCTACTGCATTATTGTTTGTTTTTGTTCAATACTGCTGTACTTGGAAGCCAAGTCCACAGAAGTTTCATTAAGCCAAGGTAGATCAGCAAAGAAATCTGGGCATCCTTTATGTCGACTTATAGTCATACCTTATGTTTGGTCTGTCTGTGCTACTATCATAATCAGTAACATAAAAATGTCAAAATCAATAATTTAAAAAAAGATTGCAAGGGGGGAAAATCTAATGACCAAATGTATATTTATACAGTAATGAATGATTAACTGAACAATTTTAATTCTTCAAAAAAGAAAACTCATCTCAATCCTTTCAAATCTCATATGTAACAAAGCATTTCTCATGAACACAGGCCATAGGGTAAATCTTAAATAATCCTTAGTATTAAATTAATTTTGTTGTTGTTTTTGTTTGTCTTTTGTTCTGAAAGAGGCCTATGACATCAGGGAGGTGAGGCCATGCCATGCAAATGAATTGGATTTAAGTGAAAGTGAGCTGTGAAAAATCACCAGTTTCAGTTTCTCCATTAGTTTATTCTGTTTTGGAAGGTGTTTTTGGAAAAAGATCCAAGGCTCAATTATGGACCTGATCTTCACTATAATGACTTCTATATTTGAATAATTTCAAGAAAAGAAACAAATTATAAAACATCTTTTAAACCTTGCATAGCTCCGAAGTCATTTAATCATCATGGATCATGTGGGGATTTTTAAAATTCTTTTTTAACCTCTGATATAGTCTTTATCTTGTACAAAAAAAATTAAGATTTGTAAATTCAAAAATACAAAAGAAATCTGGGTATCTGTGGAGAAAAGTATTGGAATATGCCATCTGTAGAGCTATGAATTATGGGAAAATTTTTGAGGCTGTTTGGTTTGTACCTTTCTTCCTTTGAGGAATCCTTGATAATCAAGGCATATGCTGCCTATCTTTGAGCTGCTTTACCAGTCAACTGTGACCCTTCCTCCTACCCGGACCTTGTTGTCCTTTCTAACCATATGGCCAAAGGGAAAAGTTAAAAAAAATCCTCTTTCAAGTCAGATCTCAGCAGTCCAGTCAATCTGGCAGTCTCTCAATAACTGGTGAACTAAATGAATATCCTCCTTGGTTAAAGAAGAAGGCTAATGAGATCAAGTGGTGGGGTCCTTAGGGAGCTAGTTAGGCTCAGTCACTAACTGGGCTTTTAACTTCAGTTATATCTATTTATGTCTGTATATATACATTTACATATACATACAGACATCACACACACATACACACATATATTCACAAGGACTGAGCTAGGAACTGTGATGGGCTTAGATCAGTAGAAATTCATTTCTATTCCATTATCTCTACTACCATGGCCCTCAGTGGAAGAACAAGTCAAAATACATGTTACTGAACAAATGCATTCTAGCCCTTTAGGGAGAAAATTGTACATTGTGCCCTTTGCCCTGTTTTATTTATGGTTTCTTGGATGAACCACTACTGATCTAACCTCAACTGAATGTCTGACATTGGGTGTCACTATATGACACTTTTCCCTCCAGGACATCAGTTTTTTCACTTGTAAAGGTGAAGTTGATGAGTGAACAACAATTGAGAGAGTTGGATTAGATAATCTCAAAGATCTGTTATAATTCTTTGATATTTATAACATATCCAGTAATATTATAATAAGCTTTCTTTTGATACACACACAAACACAAATGTAGTAAAGTTAATAGCTCTCAGAAGAATGTTTTTAAATGCATAAAATAAAGTAGATAAAATTATGAAGGAAAGGTCATGGAACCCTGATATATAATTGAATTTTAACATTTTGCCTTTTTTTTTTTTTTAACTTTGTGACTAAAAGTTATGATGCTAGAAACATGAAAGGAGAAGGAAATTTTCACTGGTGTAAATGGAGTATTCTGTGTATTTTTCTAATATTGCTATCTTATTCACAAAGGGATAGTGTTTAATGCTTTGATTTCATTGGTATAGGGAATTCCCAGCTAAGGGAACTTCCTTTTCCAATACAGATTAACATCTTTACAATTTATAATTTTAAATAATTACCTAGGTCACTGAGAGGTAAAAATGAATCTCCCAAAATCACATGGCCAGTGGGTCATTGGCAGAGCTTGAATCTTTCTGATACTAAGGCCAGCTCATTTTCCATTATCCCATAGTGTCCCCCCATATTCATCTAGCTCAGTAGAAAATAAGTGACTACTTGTCTGATACATTGTAGAGAAAATTCTTATTCAGGTACAGCTTGGACTAGATATTGCCTCCAGGATCCCTTCCATCTTGAAATCCTGTGATCTTTTAAACATGGAATGCAGGTCCTCTTCCTCTTCATCTTCACTCTTTTGAAATCCTTCTCTTTCTTCAACTCCAGAGCTTCCTCTTCCACAAATCACCCAAGTTGAAAATGATCTATTTCCTCAAACTTTACTCCATGCATATTTGGTCTGAATATCTTCTTTTCCTTTTTATCTCATTCTACCTTCTTGCATATTTATTTGTGTTCATTTCCTCTTTCACTTTCTTCTCAACCCCTAATAGATCATAAAAGTTTTCTGAGCTCAAAGTGCCTAACACAATGTCTAGATGATTATGAATAAGTTTTGTTAAACTGAATCAAATGGGTTAAATAGTTTCAGAAAACATAAGAAAACTTAGCTTTTAAAACTTGGAAAAATTTTTGCAATTTTTCACAAAGATAATGGAATTTACTCTGTTACTAGGGAAGTTAGGTGGTGAAATAGATAGAATGTCAGACCTGACTTCTAATGTGGCCTTAGACACTTAGTAGCTTGGACAAGTCACCTAACTGTTTGCCTCAATTTCTCCTTTATAAAATAAGCTGAAGGGGCACGTAGGTAGTGGTGCAGTGGATACAGCACCAGCCCTCAAGTCAGGAGGATATGAGTTCAAATCTGGTCTTAGACACTTAACACTTCCTAGCTATGTGACCCTGGGCAAGTCACTTAACCCCAATTGCCTCAGCAAAAAAAAAAAAAAAAAAAAAAAAAAATCTGGAGAAGGTAATGACAAACTGCTCCAAGTAGTTTTGCAAAAAGAACCTAGATGGGGTCATAAAGAGTTGAACAGGACTAAAAATGATTGAATGACAGATTCTTTCTTTTGAATGGAAAGAAGGAAGGAAAATATTTATTTAGTAATAATATAGACACAGTGCTAAACACTGGGGATAGAAATACAAAAAAAAAAAAGTCCTTGCCTTCAAAGAGCTTGCATTCTAATATAAAGGAAGACAACACATACATATAAGGAAGTGGTGATGGCCAAGATGGAATGTTTTGATTTGGAAAATTATAAGGACGATGAATGGAGACTTAGGGGAATAGATTTTAAAATTCTTTCCTGGAGTAATGACAGTTCATGGGAACACAAATCTAGAGTTGAAAGGGATTTCAGGGGCCATCCAGTTGAGCCTCCTTTTTTTAAACAGATGGGAAAACTGGAGCCCAGGAAAGTTAAGTAAATTGCTGAAGATCACAAAAATACTAAATATCAGAAGTAGGGTTTGAACGTAGATCCTCTGGCTCTAGAGCTCATGTTTTGAGGTGATTTAATTATGAATCCAAAATTTTTTTTTTTTTAAACAGGTCTGTGGAAGGATTCAAACAAAATTTGGTGCGAAGTGAAGAACAGTTTCAGAGCTACTGTAACAAAATCTTTGCTGGCTGGGACTTCTGTATCACAGACCAGTCAACTGCGAAGCTCAAGCACAGTAGTATACAGTATGAACTTAAAGTGAGTCCTGCCGATTTTGACTAACATTGTGGATTCCTGAAAGGTTAAATCAACTTTAGATTTTTTGAGAGGGGGGGAGGGAGACAAGGTCTGGTGGAATTAATTTTTAACTTCTTAACATATTTTCTGTGGATTATCCCTTTGGAACAATAAATCAGAGCACTGGCTGAAAAAGGGACCCATTATCTGTAGATAAAGGAGTGATTTGGTGGGGGGATAGACAGAAAAAAGGTAATGCTAACGATACTAAACACTCCCTCAGCCTCATAAAATCACAATAAAACAGCCAATACCCAAGAGGCTCAAATACCATCTGCTCATAGCCTGCACCTAATATAAACCAATTTAGGCATGAATATTCTGACTACCTAAACAACAACTTCTTCATTGTTCTCCCAGTCTTTTCTTTTCCTCCTTTCTTTTCTTTCCTTCTCTCTTTTCCTTTCCCCCTCTTTCTTTTTCTCCTCAAAATTGCCCTTGCTAATATTTTAATGTGATTTCACCAGGATAAAAATGTTCACAACTATGTGTTAGAGGAGAGGCTGGTACACCCCCACAGTGTGACTGTACACAAATGCTTGGACACTCCCCACTATTCCATGAGCATCCTGTTTCCTATAAATTATAAAGAAAATATGACACAAGAAGCCATTCTGAAGGGAGAGATGCTCTTCTGGAATGTTTTTTTTTTTTTTTTTTTTTTTTAAATTCCAGAATAGAATTAAAGCATTTTTTCATTCCAGATCAGGTCTTAACTTGTGGTTAAGATTTCATAGTTGGATCCACAAATTTGGATGAGAAAAAATTTTATTTTTATTTTCACTAATCAAAATGCTGAAGTTCAGCATTTCCTTAAATTAAAATTTAAAAAATAAATTTCTCATAAGGGGCCTGTAGACTTTACCAGATTGTTAGAGATCCCGTGACATGGACACTAAGTTAAGAACTCTCAGTTCTAGACAGACTCTGTTCTGTAAATGTAAATGTAAACATCCTAGACATATGTGAAGACTCTACCACAAGTTAAACACAAATAGTCCATATGAACATTTGGAGTGGAGATGTCTCTTAAGTTTGTCTATCTCTTGAGCTGCTGCAGTTTTGCTGTGCTCAAAGAACACAGCACCTTCTTTGATGTGAGCAGGCCATATTGAGCAGTCCTGTGCCAGGGTCTCTCATGTCTCACAATTAGTTCCACATTTCTTTAGAGAGACATTGAGCATCTGGTAATATGTGTATCAGCCTCATCATCTATATGTACATCTATGGAAAACATATTGTCAAGATAAGCAAACTTATCCATAGCATTCGAAATTTCTTCTGGGAGAGAGCCAAAGAATTTCCAGATAATATTATCTCAATTGAAGCATTTCCCATGTACCTCTCTTAGTTGAAAGTCCACCCATGACTTCTCTTTGTCTTTACTGTCTTCCCTCTTCATTATATAGGCACTTAGAAATATTTAACCAGACAGTAATATTAGAGACTTTCTAACAAATCTTCTCCCATAATTCAGCACTACTATAGCCATTCTTGGGAATAACATTGATTGTGCATCTGTTGACGTAAAGTACTTGACACCATGGAGAGGTAAGCTATGTGAGGGAAGAAGATACCAGGACTGAAATCTTGAAGAACTCATAGTCTAATAAAGGAGGCAAATTACAGAAGAATTATTTCTAACACAAGGAATAAGGAAAATACTATACACATAATAAGGAAAATACTATACACATAATCAGAGCTGCAAAAATAAGTATCTGATCATTCATTGTAAGTAACGACCCTTGTAGATAAGAAAAATAATTCATGAATTAGGGTTTTGTTAACACATTAATGCTGACTAATTTTGGAATAAGTATAGGGTTCAGCTTTGACTGAGGTTATTAGTTGCTATGAGAGTGAGCTGGTAGTCATGGGGTTGCTGAGTCATTAAGTGATTTTTTAAGGAGGGAGTTGGACTTGAATTTGGACAATGACTTGGATTCTTCCTATAAAAATGTCCCTTATTGTGTTTCCAGTACTCTTAAGAATGAACAATTTTTTGGTTCTTAGACAGACTTGGAAGAAGAAAGAATAAGGAAAAAAATAGCAGAAAGGACTCCAGAGGAAACCTTAAGGATTTATAGTCTCAGAATGCTTTTGAACGCTATAGTTATTACTGTCCTGGCAGCATGTTTTTATGCTATCTATGTAGCAACGGTATTCTCCCAAGAACACATGAAAAAGGTAAGTAACTTTTTTTTTTTTTTTTAATGCATGATTCAAAGAATTCACAAAATAAAACATGGGCTTTATTTGGGTCCAGAATTGAAACCCAGAACATTTGAATTTTCTCTCCATTTATGGTTCCCCATGCTGGTCATTTAAAGTCTGTGACACTTTTTAAGTGTCACATTTATTAAGCCCTTACTATGTGCCATATACTATGTTAAAGTCAGAAAATACTAACACAACCAGAAAAAAAAAAATTTGGTCCCTGTCCTTAGAGGCTTTATATTCTAAAGAAAATAGATATTATATTAAAGGAAGCTGAAAAGGAAAGGGAAAATAAAGGGAGGAAAGAAGAAAGTTTAAGTGTAACTGTATGCTACAGAAGATGGTTAGGGGTCTTCTCCTTAAATGGAGGTCCTAGGATCCACCCCATTCATAAGGTTAGGGTACTTCTACTATGTGGATTCCAGGGTTGGAGTGAGACTTTAGGATGAAGAGATGAGGTTCTGTAGATATTTGGAGTGCATTCCAGAGAGAAATAAAGCAGCGAATGAGAGTATATAATTTAACGTGAAAAACTAGTTACAGTTTTAAATAGGCAAGAAGAACCTTTGTAAAAATGAATGAAGAGGTGGAGGAGGCAAGATGGTGAAGAGTAGACAGGATACTACTTAACTCTTCCCACCTTCCTCTCAGATCAAGCAAAAGCAAAAATAGATCTAATTAAAAGAGAGTAAGTAAGGAAACTAGATCTTCCTAAGGGTTACCATGCACCAATTTCTTAAAGGAGTAATTAAGTGAATTGCAAGAAGAAATACCCAGTAAAACTGTCTTAGTGTGGAATCTCAACCTCCCTCTATCAGAAGTAAATAAATCTAATCACAAAATAAACAAGAAATTAAGAAGGTGAATAGAATTTTAGATGAGTTAGGTTTCTTTCTTTGGAGAAAATTGAAGGTGATAGAAAGGAATATACCTTTTTCTCAGCAGTATATGGCATCTACACAAAAATTGCCCATGTTTTAATGCATTAAAAACCTTACAATAGAAAGGCAGAAAGGCAGAAATAGTAAATGCTGCATCTTCAGATCATGATGCAATAAAAATTACGTGTAATAAAAGATCATGGAAAAATAGACCAAATTGGAAACTGAATAATCTAATTCTAAAGAACAAATGGATCAAACAACAAATCATAGAAACAATTGATAATTTCATCCAAGAGAATGACAATGAGACAACAGACCAAAATTTATGGGATGCAGTCAAAGCAGTACTTAGGGGAAAATTTATATCTCTAGATGCTTACATGAGTAAAATAGAGAAAGAGAAGATCAGTGAATTGGACATGCAACTAAAAAAGCTAGAAAAAGAACAAATTAAAAATCCTCAATTAAATACCAAATTAGGAATTCTGAAAATCATAGGAGAGATTAATAAAATTGAAAGTAAGAAAATTATTAAACTAATAAACAAAACTAAGAGTTGGTTTTATGAAAAAACCAACAAAATAGATAAACCTTTGGTTAATTTGATTAGAAAAAAAAAGGAAAGCAAATTACCAGTATCAGAAAATGAAAAGGGTAAATTTACCAACAATAAAGAGGAAATTAAAGCAATAATTAGGAGCTATTTTTCCCAATTATGTGCCAATAAATCCAATAATCTATTTTTTTGTTGTTGCTTTTTTTGCTGAGGCAATTGGAGTTAAGTGACTTGCCCAGGGTCACACAGCTAGGATGTGTTAAGTGTCTGAGGCCAGATTTGAACTCAGGTCTTCCTGACTTCAGGGCTGGTGCTCTATCCACTGCACCACCTAGTTGCCTCCCAAATCTAATAATCTAAATGAAATGGATGAAGACATACAAAAATATAGATTGCTTAGATTAGCAGATAAGGAAATAAATGATTAAAATAGTCCCATTTTAGAAAAGGAAATTGAACAAGCCATTAATTAACTCCCTAAGAAAAATCTCCAGGGTCAGATGAATTTACAAGTGAATTCTACCAAATATTTAGAGAACAATTTATTTCAATATTATATAAACTATTTGGAAAAATAGGGGAGTCAGTCATTCGTCTTGACAAGTTGGAATCTTTTGCCTTCCTAGGAGATTGACAAAATGGTATTTGGAGAGAACCTTCTGATCCTCTATCTTCCCTCTATTGTAATTACGTTGGCCAACTTTATCACTCCCCTTATCTTCTCTAAGATCATTCACTATGAAGACTATTCACCAGCCTTTGAGATCAGATTGACTCTTCTCAGGTAAATGATAACTAAATTTAGCCAAGTCATTGTGTCAATACTATGAAATTCTTTGCCAACCTTAAAGTTCTATATAAATTATTCTAATTATCCATTTAATTCAAAGATTATTTGTTGAGCATCTACCATATTCAGCCTCCTATATTTGTGATTTTTGTTGGCGCTAAAGGGAAAAGAGTGTACAAAGATGGATAAAAAGATAATTAAGACTCTATTCTTGCTCTTAATCAGTTTATAATTTATGAAGTCATTTACCTTCTTTTTCTTTCTATTTGCTGCTCCTGGTTTCAAGGTTATTCAAAGGGTGAGCCAACAGAGTAGGGCTTTTAAGCATCATGCTTAGGGGAGAGAAGGAGGAGAAGAAAAGGAAGGAATTGCATCCCCACTTTTCCTTTCAGAGACCTGGAAGATGGTGTAGCAGCAGCACACCTGGACTACTTTTTTTCCTTCCTTAAATATTTGTTATTGTATACAACATTCTCTTTATTCTGATCACTCAGAATTCATTATTTCATGCAAATCTGTCCGTATTTTTCCAAAAATCAATCTGCTCATCATTTCTTATAACATAATAGTATGCATTCATGAAAATATAACACAACTTGTTTAGTCATTTTCCAATTGATGGGCATCCTCTGGACCACTCTTAGAGGCACAGGATCAAACATCAACATACATTTCATTTCTTTTTCTTTTTTTTCTTTTTTATTTATTTATTTATTTTTAATTTTTTTTTCGTACATTTCATTTCAACAAATACTTATTTAGCACCTGCTATTTGTGATGCACTGAGTCAGAAAAAAGAAATGATCCCTGCCCTTAGAGGGCATATATTTGGGAGTGGAATGAGGTGGGAGAATATGACATATACACAGATAAATGGATATAAGATAATTTATTTTTTAAAAAAGAGTACACTAGCAATTGAGGAAGATTATGGAAGGTTTTAAAGAGGAGTGTCACCTGAACTGAGCCTTTATGAAATCTAGGAATTCTAAGGGGGAAGTAAGGAAGCAATATAACCTATACTTAATGGATAATCTGGGAGGGGAGTATTCCTTTGACCTCACTTAGTGCTCATTTAAGCTACTATCCTCCTTTCTTCCCTTGATGATTCCCTTTCATCTTCTTGGCAGTTAAGCTTCTTGAAAAAGTTTTCCATTCTCTATAACTTAAGACATTTGCTTTCTGGCCTCTACTCCTAGTTCTCTATTGAAATTGTTTCTCCAAAGGACATCAATGATCTCCCTAATCACCAAATCCAGTGACTTTTCTTCTTTTTTCATTATTATTTGGGAAAATATTACCTTAAAGAAAATAGCCAGAAAAAAAAATTTAATCCAAATACATAACTAATCTCTCTTCTTTTCCCTCTTGCCCTCTCCTCCCTTTCCTTTCCCTTTTCTCCCTTTCCCTTTTTCTCTTCTTCCTTCCATCCCTTCCTCTTTTCCTCCTTCTCTCTTTCTTTCTCACATTCACTCTTTTTTTTCTCTCTATTTTATCAGATCAAAAGAGTTACTTTGTAAATTATGTATATATATGCAGCTAAATTACATGTGTAAGAACATACACGTTTCATATATACATTTATATACACATGTATATATACACGTGCATATCAATATGTCTATATCTATATTACTTTTTTCCATGAATCATAATATTTGGCATATTTAAAGACCCCTCAAAATGGGAATTTTGGGGGGGAGGGCTAAGTATATTTTTCCATATTTTTGTGGAAAAAGCAATAGTTATTGGGGCAAAAGTATATTTTTCCCTATCTTTTTTTTATTCTTTCTATCTTTAGTCATAAGTGCCAACAGATTTTGTGGACAAAACAACTTGATTGACTGTCTTTCCTCCTCCCTTTTCCCTTTTTCATCCTATCCAGGTGTGTCTTCATGCGATTGTCTACTATTTGTGTACTTGTGTTAACTCTGGGATCCAAGATAACCTTCTGTGACAATGAGGAGTGCCGAGTCTGTGGCTATAACCACAAAATCTATCCAGTAAGTTTAGTTGGTTACTGAAATGTTTTTGAGCCTTATCAGTTTGCACTAAGCTGTGGATTCTTTGGTGATGGTGGCTCAAATGGAGTAGACCTGTTTTAAGCATGGTCACCCACCTCAAGCAAGTATAACTTTGAGGTTTATAGGAACCATACTTACAGAAATCTAACTGCCTCCTCCTCTTCCCAATTCCTACCACCTAAAGCTTCAGCATCACTGAAGCAATTGAGAAACAAAGAAAGTAGCTTCCATTCATTTCCCCATTGCTGCAGGTCAAGAAAGATCTGTATTGAAGTTTACACTATTTAAAAACATTAAAACTACCACTGATTTCAAAGTTTCTTTGTGTAAATTTTCAGCTGACAGTAGCTCTTGTTGCATCTATCTTGGGATAGATTGAGTCATGGCCTCCATTCTAAAAGAATTTCTCGTGGTTTATGAGAATAATGTAATGAGTCACTTGGTGATTTATAGAATTTCTCAACCTTAATTTATAACTCAATGGGTTCTCTCCCAGGGAAAATATAACTGACTCATTGAGTTACTTTAGTAAGTTTATTCAATCCTCTATTGTGTCCAGTGCTTAGAAACTTAATCTTATGAAAAAATGAGATTGGCAGTGGAAATGGTTGTTCTCTCCCAGTACTGTTGGTGCTAAACAAACTATAGAGCCTTCATTAGGTGGTTCTCTGAGATTGTACTACTAGGACTTTGGAGGCCATAGGACAAAGTTAGATGGGATATTGGTGTTTAGATAGAGAGGAGGAAGGATAGCAAGTACCTTAAATTAGGCAAATCAGTGGCCAAAGCCAGACCAATCAATTACAAAAGAGTAGGTAGAGAACCATGAGTCTAAAAAAAGTAATCTAGATTCAGACATCTATTAATAACTCACATTTATGTATTATTTTTAGGCTTACAGTGTTTTTTCCTCACCTTGCTTACAACTTATATTGTTAGGTAGTTGGCTAAGAAGATACTAAGAGGTTAAGTGACTTGTCTAGGATCAAACAATCAATATGTGTCAGAGGAAAGACTTGACTTCCTGGCTTTGAGTTTAGTTTTATATTCACTGTGCCATAATGTCTTTTTAACTGTAATAAAACTTCACTGGTTAGAAATAAGATTAGTTCTCTACTATACCACATCCCTTCCTCATTTCCCAGGCTAATAAGTCTCCTCACTGGAAATTCAAAATTTACCCCTGGGCTCTGATCTTTCATTTTATTCTGGCAAGATGGTCCCAATAGCACTTCTCAATCTTTACATTACCCCTGTGGTTGTTGAACCACAATATCTCCATCTTTCTCCTTTCCAGCATTCAGACAAATAGCACAGCTATTATCAACCTCATTTTATAAAAGAGTAATAAGATGATGAAATTACAGAAGATTAATTTATTTGTTCATGGTAGTGTCTGAAGCAAGTCCAGAGTCTAGAAAGGTTGTAGAGCATCGAGTAAGGAACTTGGATAGAAGATGATGGAATCAAAGTACTAGACATAGGATCTTGGTGACCAAGGGCTCAGTGTTCAGGCACTGGGTACCAGCAGAAGAGAATGCTGATGACTAAGCCAAAAGCTTTGTGTGCCATGGGGTTTTTTTTATCCTGGCTTCCCAAAACCAAAACTGGTTTCATAAGTGGAGGCAAGTGTGTATGTATATAGAAGGAATAAATAGTGAAGCAGTACCTAACAAAATTATAAAGTAGAGCCAAGCAAACTACCATGTGGTCATCATAACACTATATAGGTAGGGAATACCTTTAGAGAGTGGATGGGGCAGGAGATGAGAAGAATCAAGATCTGAATTTCATGACCTAATGAGAATGAATTCCTTTTACTTATTTTTGGTTTCAGTGCTGGGAGAATCAATTTGGACAGGAAATGTATAAGCTAACAATCTTTGACTTGATCATCAATCTTGCCATGACTGTATTTATTGAATTTCCTAGAAAGTAAGTATGAATAATGTTCTTTACCCAATACTGTACTTTTCATTCATCTACTTAGTTATTTAATGAAAATTTTTCTCCTACAATTTAACTTTTTCAGCAAATAAATATTTATTTTCTCTTCCACTTACCCATTCCCAATTGAAAAAAAAAATCTTTGTAACAAAATACAGTCAAGTGAAAAAAAATAGTCTCATTTTCCATGGCTAAAAACACATTTCTCATTCTGTACCCTGAGGAATCCATCACCTCTCTGGAATCATGATTAATCATTGCATTGATTAGAGTTTTTAATTCTTTGAAAGTTGTTTTCAACAAACATATTAAACAGGTGTTATTTTCAATGTATGTTTTTCTATCTGTGTATATGTTAGATACACAGATATACATATATTAGATGTTGGAAAAGATTATAAAGATATTTCAGCAATGAGATGATTCAGGGTAATTCTAATAGACTTGTGATGGAGAGAGCCGTTCGCATACAGAGAGAAGATTATGGGAACTGAATGTGGATCACAACATAGTATTTCCATCTTTTTGTTGTTGTTGTTTGCTTGCTTGCTTGCTTGGTTTTTGTTTTGTTTTTTTTTTTGGTCTCATTTTTTTCTTTTTTGATCTGATTTTTCTTGTGCAGCATGTTAAATGTGGAAATGTGTTTACAAGAATTGCACAATGTTTAATCTATATTGGATTATTTGCTGTCTTAGAAGGCAGGGGGAGGGAGGGAATGAGAAAGGAGAGAAAAAAATAAGGAACACAAGATTTTTCAAGGGTGAATGTTGGAAACTATTTTTGTATGTATTTTGAAAAATAAAAAGCTATTATAAAAAAGATTATAAAGATAAATAAGACAATTAGGTTAAGGTGCTTACAATCTAGTGGTAGTGATAAAACAAGTAAATAAATAGAATTAGAGTCATCATAATCATGTTAGCAGATTTTCAACTGTTATATACAGTATAAGTACTATGCTCCAAAAGTCAATTTTAAATAGGTTGTATCAAAATATATTTTTTACATATTGACAAATATAGTTATATTTCTATATAATAATGTAGATCTTAATATTTATATTTATATAGACCATATAAAATATATTTCTTATATATTATTATACTTCCATATAATAATATATATTTTCTTGTATTTAGGTAGACTATATCAAAATATATTTTATTTATATAGTTGTATTTCTATATATAGTTTATATATTTTAAAATATTATGTAATTATAATACATTAAAAACATAACATTAAAATAAATGTATAAATTTAATAATATATAATTTTAACATAAAATTTATATTTATGCTTATATAAATGTTATATATTCTACATAAAATTTATCACATATTGGTATATGGTTACATTGGTATATGGTTTCTATAAAATAGCATACATCTTTGTTGTTTTATTAGACTATATAAAAACATTTCGTATGTGTATGTATATTTCTTCAAAAAATATATATTTTCTTATATATTTATATAACTATATAAAATATTCTTCTTAATATATACTATTATGTATAAACATAATCATATTTAACAATATTCACATATTGTTATGTTTCCACACAATAGCATATTTTTCTTGTAGGCTATATCAAACATTTCACCCATGCACACATATATCTTATATATAAAAATATATATGTTGTTACTATAAAGGTATATTCCAAAGTGAAGATGACTTCAGAGATTTTATCAGAAACAATTATAACCAGAAATGATGATTGAGCTAGTCAGAGAGTGAGACTATGGGATGACAGCTAGCTTGAAAATTAATTGTTACCCACAATATTTTCCACACTTGATTGGTTTTACACTAATGTTTTGTATAAAATATTAAAATATTAATTTTAATATTAAAAGGGGATGATCTCCAGCATATATCTTCCAGAGTAGGGGCTCTTGTAATGTTTTCTATTTCATGGATGGCTGTCTGCTGAGGCTTGTGGGCCACTCCTCAAAATGATATTTTTAAATATATAAAATATATAGGATTATGAAGCAAACTAGTTATATTTAAATATGTTTATTAAAATGTTTAAAAATACAAGTTCATGGACTTCAGGTTAAGGGCCTTTGCTCTAGAGCAGAGCTTCTAAACATTTTCCACTTGCAACCCATTTTCATCTGAAAAATTTTTATGTGACCCTAGATGTATATATGTATATAAAGTAGACATATAAATGAAACATTTACTGATAATAGATCATAATTTTGCAACTCCCACATTCAGTTACAAGACCCCATATGAGGTTGTAATCACCATTTAAGAAGCTGGACTTTAGAGGATTTATATAAAAACTTGAACAAATAGAGCTTTTACTTTGTGCCAAAAATGGTACTGTGTGCTGGGTATACAAATCAAAACAGACTGGACAATCTCTGCCCTCAAGGAGCCTATACTCTAAAAGGAGAAGAGAACATAAAAAGGGGTAGGTGGGATCAAGAAATTCAGAGAAACCAATTCAATGCAAAAGGTAAAATATTAATTATCAGAGTCTTTGGAACTAGTACAAATTTCCAGTGAGGCAACCTATAAAGTTGGAAGTGAAGGACAGAATGAGAAGTAATAGTGTGGTGTAATGGAGAGATAACTGGTCTCAAAAGTCTGGAATACCTGGATTCAAGCCTATCTACCACGTACTTATGGGATCCTAGGTGAGGCTAATCTCTCAGGGTTCTAGGCAATTTCTGTAACATTACATAAGTTGTAGAGGTGTGGCGCATTGGTAGATGGATTTTCCCCTCTGGGAGTTATTTGTACCAGGGAATTAACAGGTCTATATATCCCTATGGATATACATATGAAAATTCATACAGAAAAAGAAAGGATGGTCTTGAAAGATGAAGAGAAAAAACCTCACTCTTTGCAAATGATATAATGGTACAGAGAATCCTTGAGGATCAACTAAAAAACTACTAGAAACAATTTACAACTTTAGCAAAGTTACCAAATACAAAATAAATCCACATAAATTCTCAGCATTTCTATTTGTTACCAACAAAGTCCAGCAGTAAGAGAATCAAAGAGAAATTCCATTTAAAATAACTGTAGATAATATAAAATATTTGGGAGTTTATCTGCCAAGACAAAGTCAGAAATTATATGAACACAATTATAAAACACTTTCCACACAAAGTCAGATCTGATCAATTGAAAAAACATCAAGTGCTCATAGGTAGGCCAAACTAATATAATAATAATAATTCAAATTAAATTAATCTACTTATTCAGTGCCAAACCAGTCAAACTCCTAAGAAATTATTTTACAGAGCTAGAAAAAATAATAACAAAGTTCATCTAGAAGAACAAAAGGTCAAGAATTTCAAGGGAATTAATGGGAAAAAATGCAAATGAAGGTGACCTAGCTATACCAGACCTACAACTATACAAAAGTTTTTCAAAGTTTAAAAAAAAAAAATGGTCATCAAAATCATTTGGTACTGGCTAAGAAATAGAGTAGTTAATCAGTGGAATAGGTTAGGCTCACAAGACACAGTAGTTAATGACAATAGTAATGTAATGTTTGATAAATCCACAAACCCCAACTTTTGGGATAAGAACTCATTATTTGGCCAAAATTGCTGGGAAAATTAGAAATTAGTATGGCAAAAACTAGGGATTGACCCACATCTAACACCCTAAC
Source organism: Myrmecobius fasciatus (assembly GCA_023553655.1). NCBI lineage: Eukaryota > Metazoa > Chordata > Mammalia > Dasyuromorphia > Myrmecobiidae > Myrmecobius > Myrmecobius fasciatus. The sequence goes on along the minus strand of JAJPUD010002402.1, from coordinate 243,708 downwards.
CCCAAAAAAGATTGAAATAGTTATGATTTAGACATAAAGAATGATACTATAAGGAAATTAGAAGTGCAAAGGAGAGTCTACCTCTCAGAACTGTGGAGAAGGAAGGAATTTATAGCTAAAGAAGAACTAAGAATACATTATGGAATGCAAAATGGTTAATTTTGATTGTCTTAAGTTAAAAACTTTTTGTACAAAGAAAACCAGCACAGACAAGATTAAAAGGGAAGCAGTAAACTGTGAAAAAATTTTTACATCCAAGGGTTCTAATAAAAGCGTTATTTCTAAAATATGTAGAGAATTGACTTAAATTTATAAGAATACATCATAAATGATCAAAGGATATGAACGATTTTCAGATAAAGAAATTAAAACTACATGAAAAAAATGCTCTAAATCACTATTGATTTAGAAAAATGCAAATTAAGACAACTCTGAGGTACCACTACACTCATCTCAGATTGTCTAAGATGATAGGAAAAGTTAAGATAATGATGAATGTTGGAGGGAATGTGGGAAAACTGGGACACTAATATATTATTGGTAGAGTTGTGAATTGATCCAACCATTCTGGAGACCAATATGGAACTATGCCAACAGTACATACCCTTTGATCCAACACTATCTCTATTGAACCTATATACCAAAGAGATTTAAAAAAAAAAGGGGGAATTGTGCAAATTTGTTTGTGGCAGCCCTTTTTGTAGTGGCAAGAAACTGGAAACTGAATGGATGCCCATCAGTTGGAGAATGGCTGAATAAGTTATGGTATATGAATGTTATGGAATATTATTGTTTTATAAGAAACGACCAGCAGGATAATTTTCAGAAAGGCCTGGAGAGACTTACATGTACTGATGCTAGGTGAAGTGAGTAGAATCAGGAGATCATTGTACATGGCAATAAAAAGTTTATGTGATGATCATTTCTTATGGACCTGGCTCTTTTCAGCAATGAGGTGATTCAGGCCATCTTGTGATAGAAAGAGCCATCTACACCCAGAGAGAGAATTGTGGGAACCGAGTATGGATCACAACATAGAATTTTTACTTTTGTTGTTGTTTGCTGGCATTTCGTTTTCTTTCTCATTTTTTTCCCCTTTTTGATCTGATTTTTCTTGTGCAGCATGATAATTGTGGAAATAGTTATAGAAGAATGGCACAAGTTTAACATATATTGGATTATTTGCTGTCTAGAGAGGGGTTAGAAGTGGGGAGAAGGAAAGGAGTAAAAAGTTTCGGAACACAAGGATTAATGTTGAAAACTATCTGTGCATATGTTTTGAAAATATAAAGCTTTATTAAAAAAAAAAAAGCAGGGGTAGTAATCCTGATCCTGATCCCAGATCAAGCAGAGCAAAGTGTATGTACATGTAGGTATACATGAATGTGGTTTTGTGTATTGGAAATAAGCATGTTGCCTTAGGGTACTGATTTCTAATCTGTGGTCAAATGAGAGTCACTAAGAGAGACCTAAAAAAGGGCAGTGAAAGGTCTTCACTGATTTTGAGTTGGAACTATTCATATGTGGCCAACAAACTTCCTGGCCTATAATATAAAGTAGACAGAAGTCCTGGTGGCCAGTACTTTCCCTCTTCTACTCCATTTGTCTCCTTCCCTTCATTTCTAATTAATTCAAAGAGGGGAGTCCGACAATTTGTGGGAGCAATTTCAGTGACTACTACAAAGTCCAAGGATTACTTTGGAAAGTCTTCTGTCCTGGGAGTTTCTTCTTTCCAAGTTTATCTTGATAATAAAACACAAATAAGGGTGAGTGAGTGAGGAAAAGACATCAATGTCTCTTTCCTTATAAACATTGTAAATTCAGATTCTCCTGATTTCAAAGTCAGGGCTCTATCCACTATGCCACCTAATTGTCTGCCCTTTCCTCTCAAAAGCCCCTGGAGAAAATGGGATGATTTTGCAAATCTTTTGTAAAAGCATGCTTTATTTTTTTTTTTATTTATTTTATTTTATTTGCATAACATATGTGTGGGTAATTCTTCAACAATAACCCTTACATAGCTTTCCGTTACAAATTTTTCCCCCTACTCCCCACCCCTCCCCTAGATGGCAGGATATCCACTACATGTTAATTATGTTAAAATATTGGCAAATCGAATATATGTATACATATTTCCAAACTTGTCATTGTTGTGCAAGAAAAATCTTGTCTACACAAACGATATATCAGATAAAGGAAACACAATGTAAGTGAACATCAATCAAGGAGTATGAGAATGTTATGTTGTGGTCCACATTTCACATCCCTCTCTCTGGGTGTATATGGCTTTCTTCAGTGAACAATTGGAGGTGGTTTGAAACATTTCATTGTTGAAGAGAGCCATGTCCATCAGAATTGATCGTCATATAGTACTGTTGTTGCCGTGTATAATGATCTCCTGGTTCTGCTCATTTCACTCAGCATCAGTTCATGCAAGTCTCTCCAGGCCTCTCTGAAATCATCTTGTTGGTCATTTCTTACAGAACAATAATATTCCATAATATTCATATACCATAATTTATTCAGCCATTCTCCAATTGAAGGACATCTATTCAATTTCCAGTTTCTAGCCACCACAAAAAGGGCTGCCACAAACATTCTTGCACATGTGGGGCCTTTCCCTTCCTTTATGATTTCTTTGGGATATAAGCCCAATAGAAATGCTGAAAAGCATGCTTTATTTAAAAAAAAAAAATTACAGGTTTCTAAGTAAAC
>JAJPUD010002402.1:115484-240593 GCA_023553655.1 Myrmecobius fasciatus | reverse complement strand
AAGCATGCTTTATTTAAAAAAAAAAAATTACAGGTTTCTAAGTAAACAACAAATTCTCATGCATTTAAAATGTGACCTAATGATTTAGAATTAACGATGATTTTTCAGAAACATATCTATTATAGTACTCTGGCATAGAACTTCTAAATAGTTGGTATATAGATTGTGATCTGTAATTATGGTTTGATGTGTATTTAGCACATCTTCTTTCTTCAAAGCATTTTTTTTCTTTTTCCATTTTTCTCTCAATGTTTTTGAAAGAGTAAATTTCTTAGTCTCCTGGGAAGTTTCAAGTGCCCCCTTAAGCAGACAACAGTTTGGAGAGAAGTGAGAAAAAGAAAATTATTGGTTGTTAATTAAATTTTTTCAAAAAGACAATTACCTTCATAATGTTTCTTCAATATTTGTAAATTTGTTCTCCAAGGAAATTCCTTATCCTTTAGCTATATTCATACTAAAAGCCAAGCTCTAGTTCAAGGGAAAGGTCATTAGATTTGGAGTCAAGAGTTCTGGTTTCTGGTTCTGTCACTTACTACTTGTGAGACCTTTAAGTTAGGTAAGTCTCAATGTTCCATCATTTGTGAAAGATAGATATAATGCCTGCACTGATTTCACAGATTTTTTGTGAAGATCAAGTCAGATGACATATAGTCTTTTTACAGCTGTAAAGCTCCCCTCTTTCTGCTGCTCCCTTATGTGCTTTCTTTCCCCATTAGAATGTAAAGTTCTTTGGCTCTTTTCAACTACTTTTAGTTGTCTATTTGCTTGTTTTTTTTCTTTCTCATTTTCCCTCCTTTTGATCTTTTAGAAAAATTGCACATATTTAGCCTATATTGAATTACTTGCTCTAGGGGAGGGGGAAAAATTTGGAATACAAGGTTTTGCAAGGGTAGATGTTGAAAACTATCTTTGCATGTATTTTGAAAAATAAGAAGCTATTATTATTATTATTATTTTTTTTTAAGAATGTAAAGTTCTTAAGATGAGGGACTTGCTTGGGTGGTAGATGATAAAGCTCTTACTCTCAGAGTAAGGAAGACCCGAGTTCAAATTCCACTTGAGGCAGGTAACAGCTGTGTGACTTTGGGCAATTCATTTAACTTTTCTGTCATATTTCCTCATTTGTAAAATAAAAAAAATACTAATTATAAATTTATATTATAATTGTTGATTGTTAATAATATATTATAAATTAATCATAATTAAAAAATAAAATATATGATAATAGCACCTACGTCCCAAAGGGATTGTGAGTTGTGTGTATTAAATGAAGTTATATTTGTAAAACATAGCATATAGTATAGAGACTGGCACATAGTAGGTGCTAAAATAGTAGATATTTCCTTCTTTCCTTGAATTTGTATATTTAGTACTTCACATAGTTCTTAACACTCTATATCATCTTTTAATTATCACATTTGCTTTTAGATTATTGGTGACACACTGTTCTTCTTGGAAGTTGATCCGGTACTGGGGGCAACAGGAATTTGCCATTCCTGATAATGTCCTGGGGATCGTTTATGCACAGACAATCTGCTGGATTGGATCCTTTTTCTCTCCCCTTCTTCCTGCAATTGCAACTGTGAAGTTCATCATCATCTTTTACGTGAAAGAGGTAACGGCAGAAATGGAGAAATGAGTGATGTGCAAAGGAGTCTCCTGGTGCCAGGCCCTGCACTTGATCCTAATGCTAGAAAGACAAAAATAGAGCTCCTCCTCTCAAATAATTTACATTTTATTGGGGGAAGTGACAGATATCTATGTAAATTATACACACACACACACACACACACACACACACACAAAATGTCCATATGTATATGCATAGTATATAAAGTATTTACTTAGATGTGCCTTACTATTTCTCCCAATAAAACATTTATATATACATATATATATATATATACATGTGTATGCATATATACATATATATATATATATACATGTGTATGCATATATATATATATATATATATGTACAGAAATAACTTGTTATAGAGGATACCTAATAGTGGAGGTCTTAAGAAAGATCTGATGTAGGAGGTAACCCTTGAGATGAATTTTGAAGGAGATCCCTAAACCTGGTGTTTATAGGTAAGAGGCAAGCTGATTTAGTAAATAGAAGGTCATACTTGGATGTAGAAAAGTTTAGGCTCAAATTTTGTCTCTGATGACTACTAGTAAGTTTAACATTTCAGTGTCCCCAGACAACTTTAAGTTTCACAAGAATTTCTGGTCTGCATGAATAAGGGAGTTTCCATACCAAGAGTTCCTTACATTGAACAAGGCAGACTTTTAAGGTTTAAAAAAATCTTCAGGGGTAGCTAGGTGGCGCAGTGGATAGAGCACCAGCCCTGAAGTCAGGAGGACCTGAGTTCAAATCTGGCCTCAGACACTTAACACTTTCTAGCTGTGTGACCCTGGGCAAGTCACTTAATCCCAATTGCCTCAGCAAAAAAAAAACCAAAAACAGAAAACAAACAAAAAAAAAAAAACTTTATCCTCCAGATTAGGAAGGGTACATATCCTAGGGTTACATGCAAATAAGCCCTCCCTTCTTTGTATTTCATCAACTCTAGAAAATGAGCAGCTAATTTATGCTATGTTACTACTTAATCAATTAGGCTAATAGTTAGCACTGTGATGAGATGATCTCTGCCTTAGTTAAAGAATCAATGGATTGAGGATATATCACCTGGAATCTGATATCAATTTTCTGCTTTCAGACACAGGAATAAGCTTTTCTTTCCTTTGGAGTCTCAGTAAATATAACCAAGTAACTGTTACCCCGATCTCTCTCTTAGGATTATGGAAGTGAGTACTTGAATAAAATTGGATTTGGAACTAGAAGAATTGGGTTCAAATCCCAACTTCTAGATATTTACCACCTATGTGACCTTGGGCAAGTTATTTGAATGTAGTGAGGGTGGATTAGATGACCTATAAAGTTCTTTCCAGCTCCAAATCTGTGATCATGATCTATTATGTGGTTATTATGGTTAATTAATATCTGTGTGACTCATTAAATGATTTTGAGCAGATCATTTAACTTCTTTTTGCCTCAGTTTCCCTAGTTGCAAGATCTGGATGATAATAGCACTTATCTCACAGGGTTGCTGTGAGGATCAAACAAGATAAAGCATTTTGTACAGTGTCTTGCACATAGCAGATGCTTAATAAATGTTTATAGCCCTTTTTCCATTAAATTGTAAGTTCCTTGAAGGAAAGAACTATCTTTTGCCTCTTTATATCCCTAACACTTAGCACAGTGCCTGGCATATAGTAGGTGCTTAATAAAATGTTAATTGAATTCCCTACTATGAGGGCACATATTTCCATTATGTGAATTCCTTCCATCAATTACAGATCATCAGAACATCATAACCTATGACTTGGTAGATAAATCCTATAGAGTTGCTTGAAGTGTTGACTTGTGCAGGATCATAAAACTAGTAAGGATCAGAGGTAGAATTTGTAACCAGTCTTTCTGACCCTGAGCCTAGCATTCTAGATGTCACACCATATACTAACTTTTTCTGAGACAGCAGTTGTAAAGTAAACATGGTTGAACTTTTCAACCAGAGAGTTAATTTGATCATGACCTTACTCATGTCCTCAGGGATGATATTGAAAACTTTCCTTTGGAGTCTTTAAGCAAGGTCTGATTCTTCCTTGAAAGTTAAAAATTATATAGGGCAGTGAGGAATGATGGTGGGAACTAAATGGGAGAATTTTACTAAAAAGACATAACAATTGAGTAGGGAAGATGGAATGAAAAAAGGAAAAGTTTGGTGCTTAAACCTGTCATTTTTGTTTTTGTTTAAGAAATATTAGGAAGAATCTAAATTAGAGTTTTTATTCTTCTTTTCTCCTTTCCACAGATAAGTCTGATGCACACCTGTAGACCCTCCACAAGACCTTTCAGAGCATCAAATTCTAATTTTTTCTTCTTGTTGGTGCTGTTAATCGGACTGACATTGGCTTTCATTCCACTGGGAATCAGCATGACACAGTAATCAATGAATTTGTCTTCCATAACCCTTAAATAGATACTTTGGTTTGTGGACTGGGTTTTGTTTTCTTTTTTTAAGTTTGAAAAAGAAGTTTTAAATGGCATCTAAGGTCTTTCTTTGCCCAAACCAAAGTATTATTTTGCTTTTGTAGAAACTTATTAGAAAAGTAGATAAAGATTCAAGTTTTCAGCTTTTTGTTAAGTTGACTTTTTATTTTCATAGAGAAATTTTTAGTTTTCACTTATATTCTTATTCCTCCAAAGAACCATTCCATTTATCAAAGAACTTTAAAAAAAAAGAAAAAGAAAAAAAAATCATCAAAGCCTAGCAATACATTGAAAAAAATCTGACAATATATGCAATGTTCTGTACCCATGGCTCCCCCACCTCTGCCAAGTATTAGAAAGCAAGTATCTTCTCATATGTATTCTTTGAGGCTGAACTTATGTTTTATAATTTTGCACCCATTTATTTTCAATTTATTTTGTGTCAATTTAAGCAACCAACATTAAGCACCTGTTATGGGTTGGGTACTATGATAAGTGCTGGAGTTACAAAGAAAGGCAAACCTTCCTTCCCCCCACACCAAAAACCCAGTTCCTGTTCCCAAGGAGCTCACAATTTAAAGGGGGAGACAACATTTAAACAACTACATACAAACAAGCTATATGCAGGATAAATAGGAAATAAGTAAGAAAGGCAGGCACTAGAGAGATTGAAAAAGGCTTCTTGTAGAATATTGGATTTTAGTTGGAATTTGAAGGAAGCCAGCAAAGTCAGGAAATGGGGGTGAAGCATGGGAGACAAACATTGGAAATTTTGAGTGAGTAGTGGAATGTTATGTCCCTAGAAATAGAATACATTATTGGAGGGGAATAAAATGTAAAAGGCTGGTAAAGTAGAAGGGGTCAGATTTAGTAAGTGACAAACATTTCATATTTTATATTTGATCTAAAAGGATCAATAGAAAGTATTTTTTATTTGATCCTGGAGGTGATAGGGAGCCACTAGAGTTGATTAAATAACAGGTGATATGGTCAGTTTTGTGGTGGCTGTTCTTTCCATTTACATCATTGTAGTCACTGTATATATTGTTTTCTAGGCTATGTTTACTTCACTTTGCCTCTCTTTGTGAAAGTATTTCCATGAAACTGTTGACTTGAATACTGATCTTTTAGCTGGTTGACATGAATGGCTGGTCTGTTTCAACAGCATTCCATCTTCCAAGGCCTGTGGACCATTCACAAATTATAACACGTCCTGGGAAGTTGTCCCTAAGACCATAAGCACTTTTCCAAGTGCTTTGCAAACATTCATCAATAGCATCACTTCAGAAGCATTTGCTGTGCCTTTCTTTATTGTTATCTGGTGAGTAAAAGCCCATGTATATTTACTGTTTATATCAGTAAAGCAGATATCAGTTAAGCAGGGCAGAAGCATGGTGGGGTATAAAGGATGTTGGAATGGAAGTGAAGAGACCACAGTTTAGTGGGAGCCATGCTGGATTTAGGAATAAAACCAATTCTACCCTGACCATTATTTGCTGTGGGAGCTTGAATCAGGCACTTTTCTCTCAGTCTCAATTTTCTAATCTGTAAAATAGCCTGCCTCGTATGAATGTTGTGAAATGCTTTGTGACCTATAAAACATGGTAGAAATATAAGGCCAATTCAGAGTCATTTTACTTCATTGGATCCCAATTTCCTACCTGAGAAATGAAGAGGTTGGTTTAGCTTTAAAATGTTACGATTCAGCTTCTTATATGGGAACGATAAATGTTTTTCATAATATCTACCCCTCTAGCTTGGAATTGGGTTCATTAATAATAAAAAGTAATGATAGCTAGTATTAGATAATGTTTTAAACCTTCACAACAATCCTGTGCTGTTATTATTCCCATTTTACACATGAAAAAACTGAGGCTTGGAGAGGTTTGCTCAAGGTGACTGACTACTGTCTGAAAAAGCATTCAGACTCAAGTTTTTCTGAGTAGTTAGAACTCTATATACTATACTACTTACCTGCCTAGAATATAGAAGAAGAGAGAAGACGCTTTTGGAGGCTGTTGCAATAATTCAGGGGAGGACCTGTTGGCATCATGGAAAGTGAAAAGGGGACATAGATTATAAATGTTGAATCAGTAGGGCTTGGCAGTTGCCTGGATTCGGGAGGTGACAAAAAAGGAAGGGTCAAAGGTAGTCAAGTCATGGTTTGACACATGGAGTCTGAATGAAGGGACATCTCCTATGCCCTGGCCTGCAATTAAATGTGAATGGTGTGCTATCATTTTAGAGCTACAGGCAATCAGAGAAATGGGGTGGGTTAATTCAAGAAAGGCACTGTGGAAGTGAGCCTTTGAAGTTTCAAAAAATAGGTAGGATGTGTATAAAGTCAGGGGAAAGAAAAGCACCATCTTCAGTAAAAGGAACAGCATGAGGCAAAGAATAGAATTGGGATTGTGTTCTGTGCACTGAATGGGTGCAGCCTCAATAAAACTGAGACCTGCTGAAGATCTTAGTTTAAAAAGACCAAGGTCTCCCATTTCATTCAGGGCCATTTCCAGTTGTCTTGATCCATATTTGACCATTGGACCCAGATGGCTGTGGAGGGGAAAGTAAGGCAGGTGACCTTGAACAGCCCTCCCTCACTCAAATCCAATTTACTTTCATGTTAGGGCATCCCTTCCCTGATGTCATGGTGTCCTCTTTGAGAAGAAAGGTCAAACAACAGCAACATCTGGTTTCTCATAGATAAGAAAACCTGGGTTGAAGTATCATCTCTGAATATATGTTAGCTGTGACTCTGAGCATTACATAATCTTTCAGTTCCCTGACTCGATTGGCTGAAGACTATTCCTTTCAGAAAAGGTGCCAATCTCCATTGATAGAGTTTCTTCATTGTGAGTTTCCTATACCCATGAAATAATAGATCAGGACCAAAGAGGAAAAATCTTGTTCTCCATTAAGGTGGCAGATAAATGAAGAGTTCACTGGACAGTCACATTATGAAGTCTTTCAAGGGAGGATATTTTTATTAATTAGTTGAATGTCTAATTCACTTATGGATATACAGGGTGGGGACTTTATATTTCATTGCTAAAAATGTTTGAAGATCTTTTTTAATATTTAAAATCTTTTTTTAAAAAAACACTTTTTTTTCTGTTGAGAGGTAAACATTTTATGTTTTGAATGTGGCTTGTGTATGTGTGTGTGTTTTTTTTATAAAATCATACTATTTATACTTCTATGTTTTTATCAGTTATTTCTCTGAAAGTGGATATTATTTTCCTTCATAGGTCCTTTGTAGGTCATTTGAGTATTTATAATACTCAGAAGAACTTAGTTGTTCAGTTATTTCTTGAACAATATTGCTGTTTCTGTATCCAACGTTGTCTTGGTTCTACTCATTTCACTCTTCATTATTTCATGCAAATCTTTCCATGTTTTCTCTAAAGTCAACCTGCTCCTCTTCTTTTCTTACAGCATAGTAACACTCCATTCCATTATACCAAAACTAGTCTAGCCATTCCCCAATTGATGGACATCGTCTCAATTTCCAGTTCTTTGCCACCATTGCCATATTTTAGAACATATAGATTCTTTTCCTTTATCCGTAAATATTTGTCATTTTCATCTATCATTTTAGTCAGTCTGATATGGTGAAATGATATCTCAAAGCTGTTTCAATTTGCACTTTTCTAATAAATACTGACAAAACATTTTCTCATATGACTACATATTGCTTTTATTTTTTCATCTAAAAACTGCCTCTTCATATTCTTTGACCATTTATCAATGGGGGAATGACTCATTCTCATAAACTGACAAAAGTTCTCTATATATTTAAGATATGAGATTTTTATCAGAGAAACTATAAAATTTTTTCCCCAATTTTCTGCTTTCAATCTTGGCAACATTGGTTTTATTTATACAAAACCTTTTTGAATTTGATATAATCAAAATTATTCCTTTTATATCTTATACTACTCACTATCTCTTGTTTATGCATACATTCTCCTTTCCATAAGCCAAATTTTCTTGTAATATCTCCCTTTATATTTATGTCATATATTCATTTTGACCTTATGTTGGTAAATAGTTCTATGTCCAATTGTGCCAGACTGCTTTCCCAGCTTTCCCAACAATTTTTATCAAATAATGAATTCTTGTCCCAAAAGCTCATTATGTTTGTCAAATACAAGCTTACTACAATCATTTACTATTGTATATTGTATGTTTGCTCTGTTCCACTGAGCTATCTTTCTAGTACCAGATAGTTTTAATAATTGCTACATTATAAGATGTGGCACTGCTAAACTTCTTAATTACTTTGATATCTTTGACCTTTTGTTTCTCCCAAATGAATTTTGTTATTTTTTATTATATTAGCTCTCCTCACTTATGAACAATTACTATTTCTCCATTTATATAATAAAAATGACAATTCTAACTTTTATTCTACTTATTCATTGCCCAGTGAAATTACAAAAAAATCATTTTATTGAGTTCGAAAAAAATATTGCTAACATTTGTAAGACCATATTGAATATTAGTCATAATAAATATCCTTGTTTCACTCTTTATCTTATTGGAAAGACATCTATTTTGTCCCCATTATAAACAATGCTTGCTAATGGTTTTAGGTAAATGCTTCTTATCATTTTGAGGGAAAAATCATTTTTACCTGTGCTTTCAAGTGTTTTTAATAGAAATGAATGTTGAATTTTGTCAAAAGGTTTTTCTGCATCTATTGATATAATCATATGTGAGTTTTTCTTATGCTAAACATTTTTGCTTTCCTGATATAAAGGTTACTTGGTAACAATGTATGATCTTTGTGATATATTGTTATAGTCATCCATGTAGCTTGGTGAAACTGGTCGATAATTTTCTTTCTTTTTGCTCTTCCTGACTTAGATATCAGCACCACATTTGTTTCATAAAAGGAGTTTTATTGGACTCCTTTGTTTTTTTTTTTCCAAATTATTCCAAAATATTATTCCAAATAATTTATTTAATATTGGGATTAATCTTCAAATGTGTGGTAAAATTAATATAAATTCATCTGATCCTGATGCTTTTTTCTTAGGAAATTCATTTATGACCTGTTTGATTACTTTTTTTAGTTTATTTAGGTTTATTTAGATATTCTATTTCCTCTTCTCTTAATTTAGGTAGTTTATATAAATTGTTAAATTTATTGGCATGTAATTGGGCAAAATAATTTCCTGTACTTGCTTTGATTTCATCTTCATTTGTGATATATTCACCCTTTTCATTTTTGAGACAAATAATTTGGTTTTCTTCTGGATTTAAATTTTTTTTTTATTAACCAATAGTTTATTTTCTCAGGTGGTGGTTTTTTTTTTAAATAAAACTGTTTATTACTTCAATGGTTTTCTTATTTTCAATTTTATTAATGTCACATTTAATTTTTACAATTTCCAAGTTGGTGTCTAATTGGGGAATTTTAATTTTTTCTTTTTTCTAGTTTTTTAAATTTGCATACCCAATTCATTACTCTGCTATTTCTCTTTTACTGATATAAGCATTTAGAAATGTTTTCCTCTGATTACTTCTTTTGCTGTAAATGATATTTTAAAATCTTTAAATTCATGTAGTATAGTTTTATTCTTGCTCCTCCTCCTACTTTTGCAGCCTCGTCATGTTCTATTTCATTGCCCTGGCTGGAGCACACAAACGGGTCGTGGTTCAACTCAGACAGCAGTTGGCTATGGTAAGGTGGCATCCAGAGTGAAATGATTCCAGAGGACAGAGGCCTCAGCTTTTTCCCTATGGCCTTTGTGAAACCTGTAATTAAACCTGTAATTTTTTAAGGAATCAGTGGAATGACTTTCTAGAAACACTGCCTAGTGTACCCAGGATAATGGGAGGTTGGTTAGTTTATTCTTTATACAAGTTTTTTCATCTTGATCAGGTAGAGGGTCACAGTCATGGTGGTTTTTAATCCAGTCTTCCCTCTTCTATCCTGAGTCTGAATATGCTAAGATATGTGACATTTGCACTGATATACATAGCAATAATCATAAGGATATAGACTGAAAAATAGAATCTCGTCAGAAAGACAAGAGGCAAGTCTAACCTGTCAGATATTTCTAAAGGAAAATCTGGGAAAAATGCTGTTACCTTGTATAAAGTGAACAAGTGGCTGCTGACTTCATTAACATTTACTAAGCACTAGTGGCATTTGTAGTACTTGGATTAGTTATTCTATTAATGAACAAATATTTATTTACTATGTTCTAAACACAGTGGTAGATGCTGGAGATGCAAAGAGAAAAACAATAGCCCCTGCCCTCAAAGAGCTTAGATTCCTTAGGCATCTGGAGGTATAAGGAGAGTTAGTTTCAAAACAAAGACAGTAGGGTCCTAGACCTTAGGGAATATAGAAAAGACAAGTTATAGCCCTAAAAGTTTATTATAAATTACACATAGCTGTGGAATGTAGCACAATGAAAACTGCGGGTTAGTCAGGTGCATAGAAGCCCATGCCTCTTTTCTATTCACATGGGAAATACCCTTTAACACTTTTTATTCCCCTTAAAATTCCTGTGATTTCTCATTGGAAAATTCCTTTGATAGCTCCAAGAAAAGGTCGCTTATGATCTCGCCATCTAGAAGGTAATGTGATAGAAGGTCTCTCTACATGAGAATGGGCATGGGAAAGAGCTGGGGTGTCTAGGCAGTGTCTGAAAGATAGTTGAGTATAATATAGAACTCTAGAAATGCTGTCCAAACACAGCCAAATTTCCTAGTTTCCAGGGAGAATTAAAAAGATCTGGGACAATTCCTGCTATATACCTAACTCTCCCTATCCTCCTTTTTATACTTTCTGCTTCTCCCCTTTTTAGTAATTCTTTCTTCAGTTAAACACTTTTTAGTTACTTAAGACTGAACCACAAGAAATGTCAAAATACTGATAATAACTGATTATCCCATTTTATTTGACTTCATTCTTTTCTTTTAAAATTGTTTTAACATTTTTTTATTTTGAATTCTACATTCCATCATTCTCTCCTTCTCCAACTTACTGAGAGAGTAGGCAATCCATTGTACTTGTGAACTCATGCAAAACATATTTCCATAACTTCATTCTTAATCAATGAATCAACATGTCTTTATTAAGTACTACTATTAAGAACATGACATGTTCTAGGGACCAGAGAGACAAAGATAAATAGGAAATGGGCTTTGGCCACAGGAACTAATCTCAGAAGAAAGGCAAAGCATTAAGAACCAGGAAAGGCCTCTTGCAGAAAATTTTAACTGGAATCTTAAGTCAAGAAACTAGGAGATAGAGATGAGGAGGGGAGAGCATTCTAGGCATGGAGGTCAGCCTGTGAAAATGTGCTGCAAAAAATAAGCAGACCAATTGGTAACATAACAGCTAACATTCTGGCATTAGCACGGTCTTAGTTTTAATTTTTTCTATTATATTCATTTCTTCATCTAATGATATCATTGAACAAGCATTTATTAAAACCATGCTACTGTAAAGCACTGTGCTAGGCACTAAGTAAGATAATGGAATTTGTAAAATATAGTCTTTATATCCTTATGGTTCTTACAGTCTAGCGCCCTGCATGCAACCCAAATCAAAAAAGGACAGGCCAAGATTTCAAAGTCACTTGGCATTGGGGTCAGGGTGCAGTCCAGCCTGAATGAGATAGGGAGTACAGCTAAAAAAAAAAAAAAGATTGGCAATCATCCAGAAAAAGAATGATGGAGATTGAATGTAAATCAACACACATGCTATTCACTTCCTTTTTTCTGTTTTTTTTTTCCTCTCCCATGGTTTTTCCCTCTTCTGATTTTTCTCCCCCAACATGATTCATAAAGCAATGTACATTAAAATGTGTATTAAAAATAAATATTTTTTTAAAAAGAATTGATAATTTGTGAAAAGTTGCCGGATATGAAATAAACCAATGTGAGTCATCAAAAAAAGGAAGAAAAAGATTTAGTCTAAAATCATCAGTTTACCTCTCTTAGCAGAGATTTCACACATTCATACAATGTGAGATGTAATATAAGACTTCAACTGTTGAGTGTTTTATTTTATGTTACTCCATCAAAACTAGACTGATTAGCATGAAGCTACTTGGTTATAAAGTGTTTGGGCATGAGGATGGGTGGAAGGAAATGTGTGTTGTCAACTGGATCCAACTAATTTCTAAATCCTATCTTGAATAGGTAAATCAATTAATTGTATGTCAAATGTTGTAGTCTGCCAAAGAAAGTTATTGTCTCCAAATGTATTTATTTATTTATTTGTTTTTAGGAAAGTCGAGACAAACGCTATCTAATTCGGAGACTTACAGAAGCTCAGGAAGAGATGCGAAACCGACCAAGCTGATTTTGAACACAATTTCTGTGTCTTTCAAGCTGACTGAGCTACTATACTGAACTTTCCAAAACTCATCTGTAGAATTTTGTACAAATATTAAATGTATTTTTCTAGAGTTCAGGCATTTTCTGCACTGTGATGCTGTTATTGCTGCTGTAGTTTTGGATTTTATCACTGTTTACACAACCAATTTCTATTTGAGGATTTTGTAAATTATAACAACACTTTGGACTGAGTCTCTGTTTATAGAATCCCAGTGACTGAAAATTTGTTAGCCTTAATTTTTAGGTTAAGTTTCAGTATCAGTGACTGAAAGATCTCTTAGACTTAGACTAAGTTTTTGGAAGGGAAGGGGAACAAGGAGAAATTTATCATTTTTTTTTAAGATAGTTTGAGAAATTTCAAAGGACTTTAGTTAATGAGTCTGGACTAATATTAATGAGCTAGATTCCAATGGCATAAAATGAACAACTCTTTTCTATGGCATTTTTTTAATATGGGTTCTTTTGTAAAATAAGATAATTTCCTAAACCATCATGTTATAAGAGTTAGAAAGAAAGTTGGAAGCATAGCTATATAACTAACATTAAACTTGAAAATTTTAGCCCCAGTTTGGTAAGATGAAATGCAGAAGTGTTCATCATCTTACTCCATCAGCAATCAGTATTAGGTATATACAGTTCCTTCATGGCTTAAAAATGTTTTTAGATAGGATCATAGATAAGACCAGCCATGGCTTTCTGAATTTCTGTGGCAGTAGAGGAGCAGAACAGAATATTGTTTCAGAAAAATAGGTGCCCTTTGAACTTTTACCTGTCTTTTAGGACTGATCTGTGATTTCTGGGAATACCTATTGCTTCCAAAAGTGGCAGGAGAGTTTTTCTTGATTTCTTAACGTCTGTTTCCTTTTATTTTTGTAGGCAGAATTTTAGAGGACATTTCAAGCTTTGAAATGTTTTTAGAAAAATGTTTTAAGACTTTTTATATTCCTGTTTAGCTATGAATAAGTGCTTTAGCGTTATGCTCATGCATTTTAATTCATGCTAAAATGCTCTTACTCCAGATTGCAATATAACTTAAACCAGTCTCTCAGGGCCTTTTGAGATACAAAAGTTTTTAAAATGCACTCAGCTAGATTTTTGAAGAGGAATTTAGCTTTCTTATAACACAAGCACATTTCAAAGTATTATTTGTCTGTTTATAATTTTTCTATGCATGTACATTTATTTAATTAAATGTAATAGGAAATAATTTATAATTCATATTGTAGTAAAAACAATAGATGCCTTGAAATTGGCTAATATTTGGCAGTAGAAGGTTAATTTTTTTAGTTATGCCGTAATTTATCAACTAGTATATTGTTATCAAAAAGGAGCATTAAGCCTAAATCTTTTTAATATATATGCAAATCTTATTTTCAAAGATGATTTTGGTGATAGTTTTTTTTAACTGGTTTTCTTCACTTTTAAATTCAAACACATGTTAGGGAGTAGCCTGATTTTCAGAGGCTGATGAAATTTTATGTAAATGATTGCTGATACTGAGGAATATTGTTCAAGGATAATTTCCTCCTTTTATAAAGGATTGATCTTATTTCTAGAAGCATTTTCCTGTGTTATACCACAGAATGCCTTCCCTTTCTGTGAGTTTAATCTCAGTACCAATCAACTATTGTTGTCTTCTAATTCCACAAAACTAGTTTATAATGAAAAATAGTTGGACTGACTTGAGTTGCAGTAGGAATTTGTAACTCTTATGCTATCAGAAGCAGATGATTTTCAGAGAGCATCTTTCTAAATGTCTTCAGCCTTGTATGTTCTTACTAATAGAGGCTGCTTTTGAGTGTGGAGAGGTTCATTATCTTCACTGAAAAAATGAATTGTAGCCATTTCTGACCAGTGTCAACATTATTAAGCCTAATTCCTACATTCCCAACAGGCATTTTGTTTTCTACTCCTTATTAATGGCAACAATTACCATTACATTATTTTTTTCCACTGTTAAGATATACTGTTGGTGTATTGTTAGCTATAGTGAAATGGTGACTTTTGTATATATTGGAACTTTTTTTTTTGTTAAATTGTAACTTCTGGTTAGAGCTGCTTAATGTGTTTTAAAACTATTAATTAAAATAAAATATTTAAAATCCTGGAATGATTACACATGTTGGATTCATGGGCTTATTCTATAAGCAAAAGGTCCTGGAAATTATTAGTTCTCAAAGTTACTCTTTTGCCTTCTAGCTGAAATAGTAAGAAGAGAGTCTAATGTCATCTTCAAATAAGTGCTTTCCAATCATCAGCTAGAGATTTTTTTTGGGGGGGGGATTGTTTTTCAATTCTGAAAACATGTTTATCCAATTCAATCAAATCACATTTAAAGTTTGAGTCATCTAAATGCAAATTAAGACAACTCTGAGATACCACTAAACACCTGTCAGATTGGCTAAAATGACAGGAAATGATAATGATAACTGTTGGAGGGGATGTGGGAAAACTGGGACACTGATACATTGTTGGTGGAACTGTGAACGGATCCAACCATTCTGGAGAGCAATTTGGAGCTATGCTCAAAGAGTTATCAAACAGTGCATACCCTTTGACCCAGCAGTGTTTCTACTGGGTCTATATCCCAAAGAGATTTTAAAGGAGGGAAAGGGACCCACATGTGCAAAAATGTTTGTGGCAGCCCTTTTTGTAGTGGCAAGAAACTGGAAATTGAAAAGATGCCCATCAATTGGAGAATGGATGAATAAATTATGGTATATGAATGTTATGGAATATTATTGTTCTGTAAGAAATGACCAACAGGAGGATTTCAGAGAGGATTGGAGAGACTTGCATGAACTGATGCTGAGTGAAATCAGAACCAGGAGAACATTATACACAGCAACAAGACTATACGATGATCAGTTTTGATGGACATGGTTCTCTTCAACAATGATGTGATTCAAACCAGTTGTGCTTCGATGAAGATAGTCATATACATCCAGAGAGAGGCCTGTGGGAACTGAGAGTGAACCACAACACAGCATTTTAATGCTTTCTGTGAATATTTCCATGCATTTTGTTTTCCTTCTTAGGTTGTTTTTTTCTTCTTCTCTTTCTAGATCTGATGTTTCTTGTGCAGTAAGATAACTGTATAGATATGTATACATGTATTGTATTTGTCATATAATTTATCCTATCTAGCATGTATTAGATTACCTGTCATCTAGGGGTGGGGTGTGGGGGAAGGAAAGGAAAAGCTTGGGAAAAAAAAAGGTTTTTTTGCAAAGGTCAATGTTGAAAGGTCACTCATATGTTTTGTAAATAAAAAGCTTTATTAAAAAAAAAGAAATATAAAACTGCAAAAAAAAAATCAATTATAACATCCCATTACTCTGTGAGCTCTTCCCAGTGATTAACATAGTATCTGGAACACAGCAGACATCTAATAAATGCTTGTTGACTTGTCTTTCAAAAAATAAAAAAAAATAAAGTTTGAGTCATCAAAGTACTTCTGGTTTCTTCATACCGAAGAGAGAGAAGTCTAGTCTCTAGTTGGCACTCTCTCACAGAATGGTTGAAGTATAGATTTTTGCTTAGAAAAACCTGATATGATCTACCATATTCATTGAACAAATATTTTAGATAAGGCATTGTACTGAAGGAATATGTGTCCCCATACCAACATGGTAACAGGTTAAGAAGTGAGCTTCTGAACACACTCAGCCTGTTTAAATTCAATTCAATTCTTTTCAATTAAGTGCCCAAATTGTTCAAGAACCAGATGAAAAATGGCAGCCTCATTTTCAGATGAATTGATGGTTATGATGATAGATTCTGCTCAATCATTTTTCTGTTTTAATGGGACAGTCAAAAGGGATGAAGCAAATAAATCCAGAAATTACTGTGATGTAAAAACAAAAGGCATGAAGAAACATTAAAAAAAGAGAGAGAGACTAAATCCTGGAGTTTACATTTTACTGGAGGGAAGGTGTCACAAGTACAAAGAAAATATAAATGGTAGGGTATGATGGTGGCAAGGAGGGAACCAAAATGCTCTTAGAAACTCAGAAAGTTACAGAGCAATTTATGATTTAATTTGCAAAGCTAGCACTTGCATATTAAACCAAGTCACCTGACTCCTCAGAGGTCAGAGAGTAGGAGTGACTCATAGAAATGATTTTTATAACAAAAGAAGTAACTAGAAAAATTATAGAAACTTGTTTTGGACATAATTCTTTCGAACAAAGCAAGTCATCTGACTAGTTAGCTTCTTCCAGATTAATACTGTGCTGGACATCTTTTCCGCTAGGTGATACTTTCTGTAACTAGAAAGTGTACTGGATAGAAGAATTTGTGATTAGTGGTTAGCGGTCACTTTCCCCTCCCCCTATTTTCCTTAGAATCCATTACTCAATGTATAGAGTTTTAACTAAAGAAAAAGAAAAAGGGGCTTAATTTACCCTGGCTAACCTTTCTCCCGCTGTATAAAAGGGGAAGGTGGCTTCAGGTCAACCCCCCTTTCTACTAGAAGAGGAGGCTTAACCTTTTGGAAAACCTTATAATGTTATGTTTTTATTATTCTAATTATCTGCTTGCTATTAATGATAAACTATTCACTAAATCTATAGATAACGGACTTAAATTATTAATCTCGTTTAATTTAGGGCTAGCTCTTAAAAAAAAAAAAGCCTAATCTTATAATCAAACTAAAAGTAATAAAAAAAAAGCTGATTTCTTTTTTTCACAGCTAAGTCACATAATTCTTACAGTATAGCTGTTGTGCACAATATTCCCCTGGTGTGCTCACTTCAATCTTCATCAATTCATATAGGTCTCCTTAGATTATTCTGAAAACACGCCCTTTTCTTATAGCACAAATAGTATTCCAGGATTATCACAAACCATAACTTGTTCAGCCATTCCCCAGTTGTTAAGCATCCCCTCAATTTCCAATTCTTTGCCACCACAAAAAGCTACTATAAACATTTTCGGTACAAATAAATCCTTTCTCCTTTTCTTTCATCTCTTTGGGATACATACCTAATAATACTATTGCTGGATCAAAGAGTATGCACAGTTTATTTATAGCCAATAGGAACCAGGGTCCTAGATTATCTCTTCCAATAGAAACCGTGACTGTGACCACCTTGGGAGGAGGCGAAAGTTTTCCCTCAATGGGAACCTCAGCCCCATCCGATCGCTGTGAGAACTGGTTGCGTCATAAGAGTACGCCCACGGCGCGTCCCTCAGTGCCGTCATCAAGATGCGCTAAGAGTCTTTTCACCTGCTTCTCCTCCGAGCAGAGTCAGCTAGGGTCAGGACGATGGCAGGTTGCGCTCGGGCGGCTGCGGCTTCTCCGCTCTGGAGACTGTGCTCCGGGGCTCGGAGGTTCCCCTCAGGTAAAAAAGGAGGAGCGGGGTCTCCGAGGGCATATCCCTAAAACAATTCTCTGGAAGTATTATCTCTCTTTTACAGAGGAGGAAACTGAGGCTGAGAGAGAATACGTGATTTTGTCCAGGATCACACAGAGAGTGTCTTAACAAAACCTTCGTAACTCCAAACCCAGTACTTAATTAACTGCTGGGCTGGCCGTACTTTTTATCACATATAGGCACACTTTGCCAAAGAAATTGATTAAAGGAAAGAAATGGGGTTAGGGACTGAAGTTGGGATTTCATTGGTATAGAAAACTCCCAGGTAAGGAAACACCCTTTTATCCATGTTGGTCATTGTTTTCCCCACAAATTACAGAGTTGTTAAAGACTGTAGGAACCTGGCAAGTTTCAGTGACTTGCTGAGGAGTTAAGTATGTATCCGGTGAACAGACTTGAACTCAAGTCTTTTTGATTCCAAGGCCAGATCTCTTCCCATCAGACGTGTAACTTGATGAAAAGAAAAGAAAAAAAAAATACTTGTAAGACTAGAAAATTAACTCCTGTGTGCTTGCGTTATTGCGCCTGGATATAGAAGCTCTAAAATGTTCCCTCTTCATCAGAAATAAGCTTTTGCTGAGAACATGAAATAAGCTTTTGCTGAGAACATGTTATATAACTGACACTGTACTAGATACTTAAAATATATAAAAAAGTCTAAAAAGCATTATACGTGTCCATTAGACTAGGACTTTATGAAAGGTTATGGTATCAAAAGACAAGTTGAATCCATATGTATAGTAGATAATTTCACTTTGTAAATATTAAGTTCTGTAGGGAGTGGGTATGAAAGTAAAATTTTAAAGACCACAACACATTGATAAGAAGTAATCAAATTTTGTAACAAAATACTGGCTTGGAGGTAGGAAAGTGCAGAGTATGTATGTTGTTTTATTCATTTTTTATTTATTCAATTGTGTCCAACTTTGTGACCCCATTTGATATTTTTTTGGCAAAGGCATTGGAGTGGTTTGCCATTTCCTTCTTCAGTATGAGGAAACCAGGGCCAGCAAGGTTAAATGCCTTGGGCAACGGCACCCAGCTAGTTTAAGTGTTTGAGGCTGGATTTGATCTCAGTGAGTGTTGGTGACTCCAGGCCCAGCACTCTATCCACTGTCACCTAGTTGCCTGTTTTGGATATATGTATACACACATGTATATAGTGTTTGTGTGACACGTCTATGCATAGTATAAATGTATATACCTATATTTTATACATGTGTATGCACACACATGTAGAGGTGTATAGGTATGTATATAGTAGTTCAGCTTAGATGTCATTTAGAAGGTAATATGAGATAAAGCCAGAAAGGTAGAGAAATCTGAATGCTAGGATAAGGAATTTGAACCTTATTGAGGTTCCTTTTAGGTAAATGATATGGTAAATACTTGTTGAATTGAATGATTAGATCTTTGTCTTTCATTCTTTGAAGAGGGCCATGATATCTGGGAGGTAATGTCGTGACTTGCAAGTGAATGTGATTTAAGTGAGGGACAGCTGTGCAAGGTCACAGCTTCTCTTTCCCCTCCAGGGTCTGGTTTGCTAGATATAGTTCTAGATGAAATGAGAGACTTGGCTCTTTTAAAGCTAAATTCTTTTATGGGTCTCAGTTTGACTGGGGCTGCACCCATTCAGTGATTAAGGCAAGCTGAGGCAAAGAATCTCCTCACCTAGTCCCTTCACCCTCTAAATGAATAAATCTGGGAGGGGAAGATTCTGGGTTTCTGGCTAAAGCAGAAATGATTGCTATTTACATTCAATTAGGACCCAAATAATGATCTAATGGGTCTTGGTCTAGGTTCTGTTAGTAGCTGGACATGAGGGAGATAAACCTGACTTAGAGTGAGGTTGTTTGGAAGGGATAGAAAGTGGAAAAGATAAAATCTATTTGGAAGCAATAACCTTTGCAGGTGATAATGAGCTCTCATAAGAGGGGACAATAGAGAGATGTGGTTGGATTTGGGAGGAAACCAATAGAAAATTAAGTACAAATAACAATAAAGTGAAGACTTATCTCTTACCTGATCTTTACAATTGGATTAGAAAAATCAAAATCACCTTTGTTATAATTTTACATTCTCATAAAGTACTACTTGTTTTATAGGTTATGTAAGAAATGCCAGCATCAGATTCTGCAATACAGGAATGACTTATAAAAATATCAACCACGCCACTGTAGATCGAATCATCCGGGTAGATCATGCAGGGGAATATGGAGCAAACCGCATATATGCTGGGCAGATGGCTGTCCTTGGTAGAACAAGTATGGGACCAATTATTCAGGTCTGTATATATGAATCTTTGCCTTTTATGCTTTGTTCCACTGAAGTACTTATTTGATTCTAAGTTAATTTATCGTAGTTATATTTTATAAGTAATTCTAGTTCTTAATTATTTTCATTACCCCATTAAGTAGTATTTGAGGAAAACAATAAGCTAGTTTATAAGAGGGAAGCAGGAATTTTGTAAGTTTTTGTGCTTTTTAGTTCAATTATATTGACTTGTGTACCTTACTTTTGATTTTGTAGTGATGTTCACTAGTCACTAGTGAAAAGAGGCCAAGCTGAAAGCAAAAACTGATAAGCATTTGGCCTTGCCTTGAATTTTTATGAGAAGTATGAGATGCTTTATTATATTCTAGCACCCAGGCATCAAATGGTTATACCTATTATTCTGACCTTTCAGATTTTAAAATAAGCAAAATAGATCTCATTTCTTTGTGTTCTCATCAGGACACATCTTTTACCTTTATATCGACACTGTGATATTTCCAGAGAAGTTGTAAGATATAGTAAACTAATTCAAAAGGAATTAAATCTGTACTTGATGACATTGGAGCTTACAGTCTCTCCATTCTGAATTTCTTTTTTTGGAATGATATTTTTTCACTTTAAAAGGGAGTGAAATGTGGAAAAATTAAAGGCAGAGAGGAGAGAAATCTTTTTCTAACATTTCTACCTTGATTTCCCTTTCATTGTATAGACTGAGAAAATGTAGTATCTTTAGCACACAGTGTGATTTTTGTTAAGTGTGTCTATGTGTGGTTGGATTCTTTATTAATTCATTTCTCCTGCAGAAAATGTGGGATCAAGAAAAGGTCCATTTGAAAAAATTTAATGAATTGATGGTTAGCTTTAGAGTTCGACCAACTATTCTCATGCCCTTTTGGAATGTAATGGGATTTGTATTGGGTGAGTATCCACTAAAGTGAATTTGTTTTACTTAAAGTAGACCCTAAGAAAAGAATATGACTTCTAATGTGGACAATTTCAGGTGCTGGAACAGCTTTGCTTGGGAAGGAAGGGGCAATGGCTTGCACTGTGGCTGTAGAAGAATCAATAGCACATCATTATAACAACCAAATTAGGACATTAATGGAAGAGGATCCAGAAAAGTATGAAGAACTCCTTCAGGTGCTTAGTTTTGGTTTGGAATTTGGCTGATTTAGAAAAGCCAAATTCCAGTTTAGATTTAGAAAAGGGTTTATATAAAAAGTGGCATTAGTTTAAAATAAATTAGAACTTTAGAAATCATTGGATTTTTATTTTATAGAAAACTGAGCTCTAGATTTTTGAGTGACTTACTGAAGATCCCACTGATAGTTAATTACATTCTAGTCCAGAGTGCTTTCTATTCTATTGCTGTTGGCAGATTCTGAACAAATCCTTTAACATAGGTCAAACAAAAGAATGAAGAGAATCTTTTAGTCAGTTTCCAAACAAAATATATAGAATTGTCACCATGATCAACATATATTTAGTATCCTTGTGGTATCAATCTTTTAAAATGTTTCTACTTTTATATATATATATAATGTAAATTGCTCCCCTGAATCAATTGGGGTTAAGTGACTTGCCCAGGGTCACATAGCTAGGAAGTGTTAAGTGTCTGAGACCAGATTTGAACTCAGATCTTCCTGACTTCAGGGCTGGTGTTCTATCCACTTCACCACTTAGTTGCCCCATGTGATTTACTTCTTAAAGCCAATTCAGTCTCAAGGTAAAAAGTACCAACATCTTTATAAAAGAAGTAGCTAAGAAGTGTTGCATTTTTATCCTTTTCCTGCTTTACTTGGAGATCTAACTCAAAAAAAAAAAAAATGAGTAAATTTGTATCATATATAGTTAGTCTTTGTCCCTTGCTTAATTTAACATACAAAACATCTGTAAAAGTAAATACATTCAATAACTGCTCTTTATCCTTGAATGTAAGATGTGCCAAGAGATAATATATGTGAAGCAAATCAAAAAGTACTATATAAAAATTAGTTATTGAAGTAATTTTCACATTTGCAAAGTGCTTTGTAGTGTATAAAACAGTTTCTTTACAATAGTTCTGTGGGTTTGTTAAGTAGTAATGTTATGTCCATTTTTACAGATAAGTACACAATTTCACAGGTATTTGTCCCAAAGGCCTGCCAGCAGTTTTAGGAGCAGAGTTAGGATTTAAATTCAGTCCTTCTGAATTGGAATCCAAGGTCCTTTCTGAGATTCCAGACTATTTAAAGAATAATTTGTATTTCTGTTACTAAATTGCTATCATTGTCTTACCATTATTTTTATTTAATCAGGTAATTAAAAAATTTCGGGATGAGGAACTAGAACACCATGACACAGGACTTGACCACGATGCAGAATTGGTAGGTACCTGCTATTTGCTCTTTGCTTTTGGTGCTTTGATCACTGCTATTTGGAAAGTAACATTTCTAGAGAAATTGGACTTAAGGGGGAAAATTTTGATACATTATTCACATAAATCACTTGAAGTTGGGAGTCCTGTTTTTTGTTCTCTTAATGTAATTCTTCCCAATGGCCTTTCTTCCCCCAAGTATGAGAACTCATTAATTATTATTTTACAAAGTTCTTACAGAATTTGAAGTGAGTTTTTTCTCACTGGCTAGTTTATTCTATATCTCTATAATTGTGCATTAAGCAGTTAATAAAATCAATTTTTTTTTTTTTTTAGGCACCAGCATATACTATCTTGAAAAGTGCTATTCAGGTTGGATGCAAAGCTGCAATATATTTATCAGAACGAATTTAAAATAATTCTTTGTGGCAATATGGAAAAGTTGATAGCAATTGAAGGAGTTATATTTGCACATGTGAAGTTTATAATTATTGTAAATTTTGTTAATAAATTGAATAATTCTACTTTAAAAAAATCTTTGGTTTTTCTATGTACTGCCTTCATGTCATAAGGTAACGTTCAGATAAATGTACTGACATGACAATAATTATTCTTACTTTGGTCTCATCTTTAATCATTAAATTTGGATGATCACCAAACCAGCAGAAATATTTTAAAAAACTGAATCAAAACTCCTTGGCATCATAATTTACAGCCATTAAAAATATTAGTATATTTTAAAATTGATGTGTCAAGACTTTCTTCAGCATTAAATTCTCTGTCAAGTAAATCAGATTTTTTGTGAAGAATGCAAGGTGCTCTTTTTTTTTAAACTAAAATGATCTTTTGGAAAGTTTTTTAGTGCTCTTTAGAGAAATTGCTTTAACATCGTCATATTTATATCTTTTATGATTTAAGACTCTTGGGATTCAGACAGATTAAATAATAAAATGCTTGAGGACAAGTACTGTGTTTTAGAGTACTATGCTTTCCACATAGACATAGCACAGCATCTTTTACATAGAAATATGATGCATATTAATTATTTTGATTGAAAAGATACAAATTCGGTTGAAATTAAACATTCAAGTAGCAACCACAGCAATTGGTTAAATTTGTTAGTTCAAAAAATGTACTCTCCACAAATCAATTCTGAAATTCCTTACTTATGCCCAGGGTACAGTAATGTTCCTGAATATTTGTTTTAAAACAATGAAAAAAAGATAAGATTTTTGAACTCTTAAATCCTTCTTATTCTAGATGCAGTGTTGGAAGGGAGCATTTACTCTAATATTACTTAAGTCATGAATTTGATATTTTATAACATCTCTGAAAAGCAACTATTTCGCCTCCTCAGTGTAGATATTGTGATTTACTCCTGAAATGCAATTTTCATGTAGCTGTCCTGGTCTTCAGCATCTATAGGAAAATTATCTCAGAAAATACAGGCCTTTAGTTTTGGGGGATATAGTGGGGTTTGAAATTAGTAAAGATTGAATTTCTGAGATGCTATCAAGCTTAGTAATTCTACAATTTTAAGGCTGAATATTGCATCTACTTTTTGCTTTTAGACATAAAGGACAGAAGGCTATTTGGGGGATGAGAAGAGTGTAGAAGGAGGAAGCCCAAGGGTGATAGCCCCTCCACTTTTTGCTTTCATTTCAAATGAATCATCTCAATACATTAAAATACTTTAAATTTCATGTTATACACAATAAAACATTTCTCTGCATGTTTGGAGAAACTACTTTGGCCTTCTGGGAAAATGATGCTATTTCTTAACCTCTTATAACAAGATAAGTTCAAATAGTGTGTGTTGGTGGTCATACTTGTATAAAAAAGCCTGTTGCATTGTGACTTTGAAATATATTCTAGAAACTGTATTTGCTGCTATTTGCTTAGCATATCCTTCAGAGGCAGTGACTATGATATGAGCTATTTATTCATTTGTTTTACTTTTTTGATAGCTTCCAGAACAAGATCAGGGAAATTGCTTTCTCTAAATCCCTCTTTGATTCTTCTTAATGTCATTACATTTTGCCTTTGTATATTAACATGGCCATCTTGTCTTTTTCTTGCCTTTCTAACCTTTAAGGCAAAATGTGCTTGCAAAACTGGATGCCAGCCAAGTAGGATGACAAATAGCAAAATGGGTAATTGTGTCTGAAAAGACACATGTAAACTATAGTGTTTTCCATAGCAGAGACAATGATTCTGCTTCAATTCATATACATAGTTTACTTTGAGGTGTACTATTAGGGAGCTCTCTAGAATAGAACAATATGAATAATAAAGAGAAACAGATTTTTCAAAGTGGTTTTAAGAGTCCTAAAAACACCTTGCCTGAGTATGGCTAAAGAATTATCAAAAAACAGTTCAATTAACTTTTTTTTTCTTCCCCAAGAATTTCTTTACCTCCTAAAACTTACACCCTCCCCATCTTGTGTCCTAAAATGGGAGCCTGGTTGTGCTGTGACTAAACAGAGCATGCTCTTTCATAAATAATCATGTAGGTAGGAAGGTGTGCTCTGGGACTTGCCAAGGGTAAGAGAGTCTCCACTTTGTCCACCAGAGGGTACTCTTATCCTAGAGTTACCATGTTTTCAGTGACTTCAGAAAGATCGCAGATTTGGTATCCCACACTGCTATTGATTTAAGAAATATGACTGATAATTCCATGCAAGCTTCTTGCTTTGCTCACTCCCTCACTTTTGGCCAAATTTCACTTGCTGATTGACTGCTTGAACTTCGTTGTGATAGCTGAGCAGGAATTCTAGGTTTCTTCTTTATTTCAAGATATGATATTTCATCTAGTTCATTCATATATTTCTTTATGTGCTCTCATCAGGATGGTTATACTTTTTTATCCAAAAAATGGAAGGATAGCAAAATGAGTGTGAGTGATAGGCAAGGGATTATTCATTTGTTCAGGGGTGCTAAATAGGAATGTTAAGCTTTGAATTAGAAACCCCAAAGAATTTTACTGGATGCCATAGATTTGCTTCAGACAATGAGCCCAGTTATTTCACAATTTGCAAATCACATTTCATATTATATCTGTGATTCTTAGGGTATGAATATAGTTCATAAACTGTTAGGTAAAAAGTGAGAACTAAAATAATGAAATCCTGCTTTCTGGTTGACTTTCTTTGGTAATCAGGAAATGACAGCTTGCTGTTTGCATTCAAGGGGGTGCTTTTTATCCATTTTCTCCAAGCAATTTATTTCTATGACAGCTGGAGATATATAGCCTTAAGTTTCCTTCATCAGCTGGTAACAATAGATTGCAATTATATACCCTGTGTTAACAAATCAACTAGGTCTTTGTGCTATAATTCCCATGCCTAGTTTCCCAGCAGGTTTGGTGAAATAATGAATAACTAAAGGTGTCACCTGTTATATTTATTGCCTGATACTTAAGGAGCTTTTAAAAATGAACACTCTTGAGCCCAATAATAATCATTGCCAATTAAATATTATTTGAGTACTCTATAAGTGTGTGGCATACTATGTTTTGAAAAATTTCAAAACATGGGGACTGAACCTTTCCTCAAGATTAATATGGATTGAGACCAGTGAAATGGATATAGTGACATGGAATAGCCAGTTTTGATTTTTTTTTTTACATATTGATCATGCATTTTTTGCATTCATACAAAACATGCATATAGTAAAACATTCTGGTAATCCCTTTTTTCTTGTCCACTTCATATAATAAAAAACAACAATAATAGAAGTTAGTAGTTAATTGACACTTTAAGATTTACAAAACTTCTGTATGTATGTTTGTTATTTCTTCTGATCCTCACCACAACTCTGTGAGGTTTTGCAGAGGTAGAAAAGAAGCTGAGAAGCTAAGTGACTTGCCCAAGGTCATAAAGCTAGTGATTGTTTGAGGTAGGAATTGAATTGAGCTTTTCCTGATATTAAGTCCAAAACTCTGTCCATGGTACCACTTTTCTGCCTAAAAATAATATACAATTGTCATTGAAGCCTGTGTAACCAGGAAGCCCTAAAAAAATCATTGTGTAGACATTTAATCCTGTAAAGGAGGAGGAAAATGATTAGTGAGCTGTTTGCTTTGCTCATTACCTCTCCTTTGCTAATTGTGTTATATTGATAATATGATTGCTTGGGCTCCATTTCTCAGTGGACTGGGAACTCTGGGCTTCATTTCAAGATACAGTATTTCTGTGTATACACTCTTACATTCATTCCAGTGTTCTCAGAAGAATGGTTATATTTTCCTGCCCAAAAAAGAGAAAGATGTCAAAATTTCTTAGGAAGCCTGTGAGGTTTTTATATTTGAATATAGGATCTTTTCCCTCATAGAACTTATAAGTCATGTTGTGGAGTGAATAGTTTTAGAGAGGTGAATTCATAGATTCATTCAGTCTCAACTGGACCTTAACTGCAGCAAAGCAAGCTTTTCACTAATTTGACTATCTCCCTATAGAAATAATCCCAGACTTTCTCAAACCTTCCATACCCAACCCTCTACAGAGGACTTTATGTAAAGTATGTTTTGTTTTGTTTTTTTTTTTGCTTTTTGCTGAGGCAATTGGGGTTAAGTGACTTGCCCAGAGTCACACAGCTAGGAAGTGTCTGAGATCAGATTTGAACTCAGGTCCTCCTGACTTCAGGGCTGGTGCTCTAACCACTGCGCCACCTAGCTGCTTCTGTAAAGTATGTTTAAAAAAAAAAAAAAAGGAAGTCCTCTCAGCTGAGGACTTTTATCTCATACTTTATTGAGAAAATAGAGACCATTTGCCATATACTTCATCTTTTCCCTTTCTTTGCATTTTAAAACCTATTGACATCATCCCTAGTCCCTTCTCCTTTATTCCAGTCTTTAATAATGAGGTGATCCTTCTAACCAAAGCTAATCCTTCTGCATATATTCTTTTGTTTCCCTTTTTCTGGTTATAGATCTACATTGATTCTTTTTTCAATATACATTTCTTTATGAAGTATGTTGGGAGAAAAAAATCAAGACAAAAGGGAAAAACCACAAGAGGAAAAAAAAAAAGTGAACATAGCATATATTGATTTACATTCAGTCTCCATAGTTCTCTCTCTGGATGCAGATGGCATTTTATATCTAAAGTTTATTGGAATTGCCTTGGATCATTGAACCACTGAGAAGAACCATTGTACTTCTTGCTGTTATTGTGCACAGTATATTCCTGGTTCTGCTTATTTTGTTCAGCATCAGTTCATATAAATGTTTCCAGGCCTTTCATCATTTTTTATAGAACAATAATATTCCATTATTTTTATAAACCATAACTTATTCAGCTGTTATCCAATTGATGGGCATCTACTGATTTTCCAATTCTTTGCCACCACAAAAAGAGCTGCTACAAACATATTTGCACGTGTAGGTCCTTTTCTCTCCTTTATAATTTCCTTGGGATACAGACTCAGTAATGGCACTGCTGGTTCAAAGAGTATGCATAGTTTGATAGCCTTTTGTGCATAATTCCAAATTGCTTTCCAGAATGGTTGAATCATTTCACAACTCCACCAACAATGTATTAGTGTCCCAGATTTTCCACATCCCTTCCAACATTTTTCATTATCTTTTCCTGTCATC
The DNA here is from genome assembly GCA_023553655.1 of Myrmecobius fasciatus. Taxonomy (NCBI): domain Eukaryota; kingdom Metazoa; phylum Chordata; class Mammalia; order Dasyuromorphia; family Myrmecobiidae; genus Myrmecobius; species Myrmecobius fasciatus. Next base: position 212,566 of record JAJPUD010002402.1, on the reverse strand, counting down.
TAGTCAATCTGAGAGGTGTGAGGTGGTACCTCAAAATTGTTTTTATTTCCATTTCTCTAATCAATAGTGATTTAGAGCATTTTTATATGGATGGCCTTATTATCATCATCTGAAAATTTTTCATATCCTTTGACCATTTATCATTTGAGGAATCACTTGTATTCTTCTAAGTTTAACATAATTTTATATATATTTCAGAAATGAGGCCTTCAGAAATAATGGTGATAAAAAATGTTTGTACTTCCCTTTTAATCTTGTTTCTGTTGGTTTTATTTGTGCAAAAACTTTTTTTCTTTTTTTTTTTATTAGAAGCTTTTTATTTACAAAACATATGAGTGATGTTTCTACATTGACCTTTGCAAAACTTTTTTTTTGTTCCAAGCTTTTCCCCTCCTTCCCCCCACCCCTAGATGATAGGTAATCTAATGCATGCTAAATATGTTAAATTATATGACAAATCCAATATATGTATATATATCTATAGTTATCTTATTGCACAAGAAACATCAGATCTAGAAAGAGAGAAAAAAAAAAACCCAACCTAAGAAGGAAAACAAAATGCAGGGAAATATTCACAGAAAACTTTAAAATGCTGTGTTGTGGTTCACACTCAGTTCTCTCAGGCCTCTCTCTGGATGTATATGACTATCTTCATCGCTGAACAATAGGAATTGGTTTGAATCACATCATTGTTGAAGAGAACCATGTCTATCAGAATTGATCATTGTATAGTCTTGTTGCTGTGTATAATGTTCTCCTGGTTCTGCTGATTTCACTCAGCATCAGTTCATGCAAGTCTCTCCAGGCCTCTCTGAAATCATCCTGCTGGTCATTCCTTATAGAACAATAATATTCCATAACATTCATATACCATAATTTATTCAGCCATTCTCCAACTTATGGGCATCCTTTCAGTTTCCAGTTTCTTGCCACTACAAAAAAGGGCTGCCACAAACATTTTTGTGCAAAACCTTTTTAATTTAATGTAATTGAAGTCCATTTTGCATTTCATAATGTTCTCTAGTTCTTTTATCATAAATCCCTTCTCCAAAGGTCTGATAGGTAAACTATCCCTTGCTCTCCTAATTTGAATTAATCTCATCTCCTTCCGACCTCCTTCTCAGGGTTTTTTTTTGTGACAGTTAAGATTAATTTGAAAACTTAATAACTAGCTCTTTTTAGTTCTCCTACCTAACTACTGCTTTTCACTCTCCTTTGCTAGATCATCAACCATATCCTATTTGCTAACATGTGTGTACTCCAAGGCACTGTTGATGGCCTCATTTATATACCCTCTCTCAACAACCTCATCTATTCCACGGTGTCATCACTGTATAAATGACTTTCATAACTACATATTTGGCTCGTCTCCTGAGATCCAGTCCCACATCATTAACATTTCACACTTAATGTATCCAAAGTATTTTCTCTTTCCTACCAAGCCCACTCTTCTGAATTTCTCTGTTGCTTTTGAGAAAACAATCTTCTGGAGTCTTCCAGTCTCCTGTATTAGAAACTTTCATGTCAAACTTGACTCCTCACCCTTACCTTTATAGCATCTTCAGACTCCCAACACCTCACTTAAAGCCTGACATTAATTCAGGACCTCATATCTCAGCTGGACTATTGTAATAGACTTCCAATTGCTTTAAGTTTTTTTCCCTGCTCCTAACTGTTCTCTACACAATTGTCAAAGTGATTTTCCTTGAGTGAAGCTCTAATCATGTCATACATCTAAGTGAATAAATGCTGGTGGCTCCCTATTAACTTTGGGATAAAATATAAACTTATTTCTTTGTTGTTTAAACTCCTTTACAGCAGAGCTATCAAATATCCTGAGTACAGCTTGAACCGGATTAAAATGTAACTGAGAAATATTTAACAAAATAAAGAAAAATAAAATAAAACATAATGTTAATGTGTGGTTTTTTAAATCAATATGCAGCCTGAAGAGATCTATTTCTTTTTGAGTTTGATACTGCAGCTTTACAAGAGCCCCAATTTACTTTTTTAAAAATTCTTTTTAAAAAACATTAATAAACATGAATGTTTCTTATGTACACATAACAGAAAAAGAATAATATATAAAACTACAAATATCTATCAAACTATTTCTGAAGTCTGTAATAAACATAATAGTGCTAAATTTCCCTGCTTTGTCTAAGTTGCCTTCTGAATTTCTGCACAATTTTATTTTTAAAAAATTTGTATTGATGTCTTTTTTGAATCACCAAAATGACCAGAATCTCTTTCCTTATCCCTCCCAGAAAGTCATCTCATGTAAGAAATAATTTTCAAAGAGAAAAAAAGCCATAAAACTGACCAATGTATCAAAAAAATCTAAAAACATTAGCATTGTACCACATATGTAGTCGTTCCACCCTGTAAAGTGTTAGAATAAGTTGTCTTCTTATGTCTTTTCTTTGGTACCATATTAGTTCTTTATAATTTCACACCATCTAATTTTGTGTGTGATTCTTTATTTTTATGTTGTAGCCACTGGGCAAATTCTTTTGTTGATTCTGATTACTTCAGTTTGTATCAGTTTGTATCATGATTGGTCCATGCTTCTGTGTATTCATCATATTTGTCATTTATTACAGCACAGTAACATGCCATTACATTAATGTATCACAATATGTTTAGCCATTCTCTAATTAAAGAGCATGTTTCTAGTTCTTTGCTATAACAAAAGGTACTGCTATAAATATTTGGATTTATATGAGGGTTTCTTCTTATTGGCCTCCTAACCTTATGCTCCCCACCAAATATAAGCCTTCCCTTGGTAAATATAGACAAGCAAAAAAAAAAAATGCATATTGGCTATGTCTGAAAATATATGTCTCTTTCTGCATCTTTAATACATCAATTCTTTGTCAATACATTGGTTAAAGTCATTAAGTTTTTCAAAGTAGTTTATCTTTGTAATATAGTTATTATATACATTTCTCTTTGTTCTGCTTTCTTGATTTTGAATTGGTTCATACAAATCTTAGAGTTCTCTGAATTTATCTCTTGTCATAGCACAATAATATTCTATGTCAATATGTCATAATTTGTTTATTTTCTAATTGGTGGGCACTTTCTTTGTTTCTAGTTCTATAATGGGAAAGTTATAACTGTAACAAAAATTATTTTTGTATCTTTGCTTCTTTTCCACAGTCTTTGATCTCTTTGGGGTATTAAGTAGTATGATTAGATCAAAGGTTATATATTTAGCTTAGTTAACTTTGTGGGGTATAGTTCTGAATTGCTTTCCAGAAAAGGACATTTTTAGTGCACATCTCTCTGTCTAGTAGCATTTTCTATTTTTGTCATCCTTTGTCATTCTGGTGGGAGTTGTTATGATTTGAACTTATTTTCTTATTTGTTATTTGGAGGATTTGTTTTTATATGGTTATTGATAACTATTTTTTTCTTTTCAAGAATTATTTGTTCATATACTTTGACCATTTCTCCATTGGAAAATGGCTCTTGTTTTCATATTTATAGAAATTACTCTATAAATTAAATATCAGATCTTTATTAGAGAAATTTTCAGGAAAACTTTTCTCCAGTTAACTTTTTTCCTTTGTTGTTTGTAAAAAGACTTCTCAAAGTTATGTAAACTATTTTTTTTCATGTTATATCCTGTTTTTCTATCTCTTTTTTGATCAAACATTCTTCCTCCATATGAAACGATCCTCTAGAGTTGGGCATTTATCCATATAGTGCTTATTGTGGCAAATATTGTAAGAGGTTTGTTTAAACCTAATTTTTCTCACATTGCTTTCCAATTTCCTCAGTCATCTTTGTTGAATAGTAAGTTCCTTATTCCCGTGGCCAGCCTACCTTTTCAGCCTCATTATATAGACATTATTTTCCTGCAACTCTTGTGGTTTGGCAAACTGGTTTTCTTGCTGCTCTTCACAAATAGTATTCTATCTTTCATCTTCATGCTTCTTCACTAGCTGTACCCCATGCCTGGAATGCACTTTTGCCTCACTTTTATTGTTTAGCATCCTTTATTTTCTTCATAACTCATCTCGAGCATTCTTTTTTACACAGTGCCTTTCTTGATCTCTCCAACTGCTAGTGCCATCTTACCTAAACTATCTTGTATCATCTCAAAAAATTTTTGTATTTACATAAATTTATTTACTGTTGCTCTGTAATTTCCCTATCTCATCTCATTGCTTATTCAAATCCTAATCATCTTTCAAAACTCAACTCAAGCCCTACCTTCTCTATTAAGCCTTTAGTATACCATTCTAGATCTGCTCAGAACTCCTATAACATTATCTGCATTGCAAATTCAGCCTTAAGCATCATGTTATTCAGAATTTTTGCCTTTGTATATTGTATTGACGGTTGTTAGACCAGCCCTGAGTCATGAAAGTTCCCTTTCAAGAAACTCCTTTTACGATTCCTATAAACATGCATGTATAAATATTCCATTCTGTTCTAAAATTTAATAAAGCCTGCTGGTGGAGAAGCAACACTAAGAAAGGCACATTAATATTCTGTTGGTGAAGCTGTGAACTTAGAACTTGTGAACTGTACTGGAAAATTATTTGGAATTGTGGGGAAAAAAAAAGAGGGGGAAGGATTAAAAGAAAGAAAAAAAAGTGATTCAGCAAAGCCAAGCAACACATCCACTGTGGCTCATGCAAATGTAGTATTTCATACCCATAATTCCCCATTTTTACAAACAGGGGAGAATTGTGTTTTTTTCACTTCTTCTGGGACAACTTTTGACATCATACTTACTTATCTCTGTTTTATTTTTTCTTTCCATTTACATTGTTGTAGTCACTGTATATTTTATTTCCTTGATTCTGCTTACTTAAATTTGTATCAGTTCATGTAAGTCTTAAAAAAACAAAAAAAAACCGAAAAACCAAAAACTATGAACAATGTTTTTTAATAGATATTGCCTTACCTAAATGCTCCTAATCTCTAAATTACATAAAATTAAAAACTTTTAAAATACTGGTTGTTTCAGAAGTTTTAGGCATTTTAAGATATCAAGGCTTAAAGTTCAACTGAGATTTTTGGCATACTCTGCACAATAACCTCATAGAAGAAATAAAAAATCATGTGGAAACCAGAGAAATAACAAGTTATCTCTACCTTTCTGTCTGCAATTGGAATTGTCCCAAAGATGCTTTCAATGGAAGATGACCTTCTATCCCAATACTTGTGTTTAATTACAAAAAAAAATATTACTCTATTCATTTCTGAAATAAACTACATACTTTTCACACAAATAAAGACAGATGGAAATAACTGGAGTAATATCAATTGCTCATGGGTAGGTTAAGTCAGTGTAATAAAAATGACAATTCTACCTAAATTGTTCAGTACCACACAATCAAACTACCCAAAAATTGTTTTGTAGAGCTAGAAAAAATAATAAATTTCATCTGGAATAACAAAATGCCAATATCAAGGGAGTCAATAATAATAATAAATAATAAAATGAAGGAAGGCAGCCTGCCAATACTAGATCTCAAACTTTACTACAAAGCAATAACCATTAAAGTGATCTGACACTGGCTAAGAAATAGAGTACTTGATCAATGGAATAAATTGAGTATATAATGTACAGAAGTAAACCTAGCAACCTAGTATTTCATAAACCCAAAGATCCAAGTTATTAGGGCAAGAAATCACTATTTTACAGAAATTGTTGAGAAACTGAAAAAGAGATTGCAAGAACTAAGTATAAACAAACATTTTGTACCATATATCAAGATAAGTTCAAAACTGGTAAGTGGTATAGACATAAAGAATGATATAAACAAATTAGGAGAGCATAGAAAAAATTACCTGTCAGAGCCATGGATAACTATGGATAAACATAACAAGAGATGAAAAGAATAATGGAAGGTAAAATGGATATTTTGATTATATTAAAGTTTTGCTAAACAAAACCAATGCAGTCAAAAAAGGAAAGCAGGAAACTGGAGGAGGGAGAAGAGGGAATTTGCATTGTTTTTCTTATAAAAGTCTTGTTTCTTAAGTATATAGGCAATTGATTAAAGATAAGAGCCATTGCCCAACTGATAAATAGTCAAAAGATGTGAACAGGCAGTTAAGAATAATAAATCAAAACTATCAATAGTGACATAAAAAATGCTTTAAATCACTTTTGATAAGAAAAATGTAAATTTAAAAATTATCACACCTATCAGATTGGCTAACATGATGGAAAAGGAGAATGACAGATGTTGAAGGGAATATGGAAAAAGTTGTGAAGTGGTCCAGCCATTCTGGAGAACAATTTGGAGCTATGCCTAAAGGGCTTTAAAAGTGTGTAGATCCTTTAGCCTAGGAATACCACAGCTGGGTCATGATTAGATGATTAGGCATGTAAAAAGAAAAGGACCCATATGTCCAAAAAAAATATATATATATATATATATATATCAGCTCTTTTACCCAACAGAGAAGAGAAGAGAAAGCTAAAACTCAAAAATATCTGTGTAATCAAGGTCACACAGTCAAGGGAACAGTAGTCAGGATTGAAACATGGATTTGTTGGTACTTCATCTCTTATTCTCTCTACTATATTACATAGTTCTGCAATGAGAACTGAGGGGGGGGGAACAAAGTACATTTGGTGATTATGAACTAGTTGGCAACCTTCAAGCATTTCAATTCAGCAGATTTATGGAAAGAAGCCAGGTTACAGGGAATTAAAGAGACTGAATGGTGAGAAGTTGGGATCGATGATCCTATGAAGGAAGAGAAATGAGAGATATGAAGCCCAGAGGGCTGCAAGCTCTAGAGAAAAACAATACCCTCATTGGATTTGGGTCTTAAGATATGAGTTTAAATCCTGTCTCTGCTACTAAATAGCTTAATGATGTAGGACAGGTGAGTGATCCCTCCAGTACTTCAGGTTTCTCAACTGTAAAATGACATCTTTTTAATCCATATAATAGGAATTTCCTCGGCTTTAAAATGGAACAGCCCATTCTATGCTCTTGTGAGAAAACTCTTTGGAAAGTTTAAATTGCTTTTGTATACATGTGAACTCTTATTATCAGAACATGAGGAAGAAGTTATTAGAACCTATTTTTTATCCATTGGTATCAGAAAATGAGTACCTACACTCAAGAAAGGTGATCAATTTTTAAGGATTCTAAGGACTTCAAACAGACAGTAAAATCCTGAGTCTGTTGACAGACCATATTGGCATATCTCCTATGGCTAGCCTAGATAAGTTCATAGAGGCCTGAAGATCTTTTCTTCACAGCCACACTTTTCTTGATTTCTGTAACTTCCTAAGACCATCTACTATTCTATAAAGAAACTGCAATTTGCAGGGGTGGAGGAAGTACCTACATGAATAAAATTATACTATTAAAATGCTGATTACAATTTAAATAAGAGCTTTCACCTTGACTTGGACCCCTTAGCACATGACAGGGTATTTATGTCTCAGTTCATATTTTGTTCCACTGAGATAGACCTAATAAACCTTTAAGTACTTCCCACTTAATTTAAGTTCATTGGATTTTTTTTCCATTTCATAAATTCTGTTTTTCAAGGAGTTGCTTTCTTTTTCCATTTTGCCAAAACTATTTTTTAAGTAGTTTTCTTCAAATTCTGTTTTCCTTTTCTAGAGCTCTCATTTTTTTTCCCCATTTTTCTTCTCTCTTTTAAGATCTTTTTTGAATTCTTCCAAGAAAGCCTTTTGAGTTGGAGACCAACTTATATTATCCTTTGAAATCTCATCTGGAGATGTTTTGCCTTTAGTATCCTCAGTGTTTGAGGTCTGTTTTTCTCCATAATAGCTATCTATGGTCAGAGCTCTTTTTGCTTTTTTGTTCGTTTTTAAAGGTTGGGATCTGCTCTTAGGGCAAAGGGGAGATTGTCCCAGGCTTCCTCTGCAGGTGACATTGGCTTCACACTGCATGGGGCTGGTGCTGCTGGCTTCCTTTTCATGCTGGGTGGGCATGGCTAAGTCCAGTCGTTGATGCTGGGGTTCACTATTTGTCTTCTGTAGTTATGTTGGTTTCATAGTTAGTCTGCTGATTCACTGGCTTCTGAATCACGACAGAGTAGCTAGTGTTGCTGTATTTTGGCTACAAGTCTCCCACTAGATTCCCCTGGAGGCATTTCCACCCTGAGCCCAGTGCTGGGACACGTTCTCCTCCTCCCTCCCACCCCTGTCCATTTGAGACAGACCTTTCCTGAAGTTCTTCCAAAATATCTTCTGCTGGAAATTTGTTACACTCTAAATATTTTTTAGTTCTGTCACTCCTAAATCCATTCAGAGGCTTGATCTAGTGTTAATCTGAGGAAAGCCAGGAAGAGCTCAAAGACCTGTCTACTCTTAGCCCCACTTGGCTCTGCCCCACTTAATCTTAGGAAAAAAGTAAAACCAAAGCTTGGTACTCTACCTCCTATGCTAGCCTAATAAAGTTCTTATAATTTCCAAGGATGCTCATCTTAATTTCTACTCTCTCAGATGAGTCAGATCTCCCAGATCAAGGATAATTCTCCTCTTCAGGATTCTAAGGATAACCTTGAAGGGGTGGAGTATCTTTCTATAATGCTGTCAGCTCAGATCCCCATTTTGGTGTGTTCTCCCTAATGTATCACGTTAGAACCCCAGTTCCATTAACCAATTAACAGCAATTAGCTCTAACAAAGGGACATATACTGAGATATATGAAATAAAGGAGTTACAAATATTTCCTCCCAATACCTATAGGCACACTCTCCCCAATATCACCTTAATCCCTGAGAAGAACAGCCTCAAATTTGATGCTATTTCTATATAGCATTTGCTCTACCAAGTTCACTTCCAAATGTATCCTAGCTGATGGAGGAGTCTGGCTTCCTCCTGGACTGAGTCAGGACTTTACTCTTCACTGTCTGGTTTCTAGGAAATCTGGCAAAGTTTCTAGTTCTTGGCCTTTTGGCAGCTCAATCTCTCTGTCTTTCTCTATTTTTGTCTCTGTCTCTCCCTCCTGTTTTTTCCCCATCCTCCCCCACCTTTTGTGTGCCCGCAAGTGTGTGTTTGGTGTAAATATGCATATTTCATTGTCCAATTTCATTTAATTCAACAAATATTTTATTTACTATTATATGCCAGATGCTGTATTAGGTTTGCATTACAAAGTAACTGCCTTCAAAGAGTTTGTAAGCCAAAGTGCCAAAGTGTATTTATGTAGACAAATAACTATGATAAGAGATTGGATATATAAGTATCCTTAGAGAAATACAGAAAGTGCTATAAAGCATACCTACTTTGATATATATATATATATATGTACATATATATATGTTTTATATATATGGAGAGATTCATGCTTACCTCTCAATACTCTAGGAAGTTTTATTTTTGTCAGTATGTGTATACTCTTCACAGCTTCAAACTATGACTCTTCTTTACCCATAGTATATAGTCTCTGTGAATTGCTTTGGAAAAAAAAAATCAACCAGGGTCAAATTTTAGGTGATAATCTTTGAACAGCCAGGTTGATCCTTGGATGACAGAAATAAAAGTAAGACAGAACCTTCTACAATTTATTCTCCATTGGCATAGTCTTTAAAAGTCCTAGGTTGTCCACATGCAACATTGAGACATTGGACAGGGAAATTATCGGAGAGGTATACAAACACATGTCAAAAAAAAAAAATGGCAGCTTTTTGTAGTGGCAAGAAATTGGAAACTGAATGGATGCCCATCAACTGGAAACTGGCTGAATAAGTTATGGTGTATGAATGTTATGGAATATTATTGTTCTATAAGAACAACCAGCAGGATGATTTCAGAGAGGCCTGGAGAGACTTACATGAACTGATATTAAGTGAAATGAGCAGAACCAGATCATTGTACATGGCAACAACATGATTATATGATGATCAATTTTGATGGATGTGGTTCTTTTCAACAATGAGATGATTCAGGCCAGTTCCAGTGATCTTCTGATGAAGAGAGCCATCTACACTCAGAGAGAGAACTGTGGGAACTGAGTATGGATCACAACATAGCATTTTCACTCTTTTTATTGTTGTTGACTTGCATTTTTTTCCTTTCTCATTTTTTTCCTTTTTGATTTGATTTTTCTTGTGCAGCAAGATAATTGTATAAATATGTATACATATATTGGATTTAACACATATATATTTTTTTTACCATGTATAACATATATTGGATTGTTTGCCATCTAGGGAAGAGGGTGGGAGAAGGGGGGAAATTAGAACATAAGCTTTTGTAAGACTAATGTTGAAAAATTGTGCATATGTTTTGAAAGTAAAAAAGCTTTAATAATAAAAAAGGGCAGAATAAAGAATTGCTTCATCAAAATAATCCTTATAAGAGTCTAGTTTTTCTATTAATCAATTATTGTTGTTGTTCAATTATGTCATCTGTATCTGACTCTTTATGACTCCTTTTGGGGTTTTCTTGGCAAAGACACTAGAATGGTTTACCATTTCATTCTCCACCTCATTTTATAGATGAGGAAACTGAGGCAAACAGGGTTAAGTGACTTTTCCTGGGCCACATAGCTAGTAAATGTCTGAAGCCAGATTTGAATTCAAATCTTCCTGACTTCAGACTTGAACTCTATCCATTGTGCTACCCAGCTGCTCCCTAATCAATCAACAAGCATTGATAAAATGCCTACTTTACTCATCATCAGGCATGCAGATACAAGGAATGAAAGAATCTACATCCTCAAGAAACTTTAAATAGGGGATATAAGTATAATATATACAGAATTAATATGAAGAGAACAAATACAAAACAGTGGGGAAGTACACTAAAAGCTAAGGGGATCTAGGCTTTGGGTAGCAAATGGTGCTTGAAATGCAACTGAAAAAAGAAAGGGATTCTCAGGCAGAGAAAAGGAGGGGAAACATTACAGATAAAATCGAGTGGTTAGATCAAAGGCATGGTGATTGATGGGAGATGCAGTCATGTGAGGGACAGAAAAAACGGCCAGTTTGGCTGGATTCCAGCTCATGGGATAGGGAGATTTACAATAAGACTAGAAAAATGTTGAGACCAGATCATGTTAAATTTTGAAAGCTAAACAGAGGAGTTTGTATGTTATCCTAAAGGCAATAGGGACCCAATAGACTTCAGTTTGTTGAGTAGGCAGTGGCATGATTAGATCTGAGTTTAAGAAATATTTATTTGGCAGTTGTGTGGAGGATGGAGTGAAGTAAATAGAGGGATCCAAATCAGGGAGGTTAATGGAAAGGCTATAGCAATAATTTGGGACAGGGCTTCTAGAATTTTTTTCCACTTGTGACTCCTTTTTGCCCAAGAAATTTTGACATGACCCAGGTATGTAGGTATATAAAATAAATATATAAATCAAACATTTACTGATGTCATAATTTTGCAACCCCAACATTAAGTTATGAGACTCCATATAGGATTGCGAACCACAGTTTAAGATTCTGGGACTAGGAGAAAAGTGATGAGGACCTGTGTATGAGTAGAGAGAAGGAATCAGATGCACTAGATGTTTTAGAGGGGGAAAAGGGCAGCTTTGGCCACTGATTGAATATTTGGGATGAGGGAGAATGAGGAGTTAAGCATAATGCTGAGGTTACAGATCATAATGGTGGTGCCTTCCTATATCACCATATGAGAATACCAGACTAGTTAGTTTGCATCTTGTTTTCACTCATGTAGACTAAACATTGCATCAAATGACATGTCATAATTTTTGGTCATCATGACAGTGATTGTTAAATTAAAATTATAGCATGGGGATTGTGAGAGTCCTTTAAAATCTAGAGGTATATTCTCAGACCTGTGGAGGGGGAAGGAATTTGTGACCAAAGAAGAACTAGAGGTCATCATTAATCACAAAATAGATAAGTTTGACTATATCAAGTTAAAAAGTTTTTGTACAAACAAAATGAAAGCAGACAAGATTAGAAGGGTAGCAGTAAACTGGGAAAATATTTTTACATCCAAAGGTTCTGATAAAGGCCTCATTTCTAAAATATATAGAGAATTGACTCAAATATATAAGAATTCAAGCCATTCTCCAATTGACAAATGGTCAAAAGATATGAACAGACAATTTTCAGACGAAGAAATTGAAACTATTTCCGGGCACATGAAAAGGTGCTCCAAGTCACTATTGATCAGAGAAATGCAAATTAAGACAACTCTGAGGTACCATTACACACCTGTCAGATTGGCTAAAATGACAGGAAATGATAATGATAACTGTTGGAGGGGATGTGGGAAAACTGGGACACTGATACATTGTTGGTGGAACTGTGAACGGATCCAACCATTCTGGAGAGCAATTTGGAGATATGCTCAAAAAGTTATCAAACAGTGCATACCCTTTGACCCAGCAGTGTTTCTACTGGGCCTATATCCCAAAGAGATTTTAAAGGAGGGAAAGGGACCCACATGTGCAAGAATGTTTGTGGCAGCCCTTTTTGTAGTGGCTAGAAACTGGAAACTGAAGGGATGCCCATCAATTGGAGAATGGCTGAATAAATTATGGTATATGAATGTTATGGAATATTATTGTTCTGTAAGAAATGACCAACAGGAGGATTTCAGAGAGGATTGGAGAGACTTGCATGAACTGATGCTGAGTGAAATCAGCAGAACCAGGAGAACATTATACACAGCAACAAGACTATACGATGATCAATTTTGATGGACATGGTTCTCTTCAACAATGATGTGATTCAAACCAGTTGTGCTGCGATGAAGATAGTCATATACATCCAGAGAGAGGCCTGTGGGAACTGAGAGTGAACCACAACACAGCATTTTAACGCTTTCTGTGAATATTTCCATGCATTTTGTTTTCCTTCTTAGGTTGTTTTTTTCTTCTTCTCTTTCTAGATCTGATGTTTCTTGTGCAGTAAGATAACTGTATAGATATGTATACATGTATTGTATTTGTCATATAATTTATCCTATCTAGCATGTATTAGATTACCTGTCATCTAGGGGTGGAGGGGTGGGGGGGAGGAAAGGAAAAGCTTGGGAAAAAAAAAGGTTTTTTGCAAAGGTCAATATTGAAAGGTCACTCATATGTTTTGTAAATAAAAAGCTTTATAAAAAAATTAAATTAAAATCTAGAGGTATTAGAACATTCCCTCATGCAGATTCAGAAAAAAAATATATTAAAGATGCACATCAGTTGTATCATTTACACCACCCCAGATGATTTTGCTAAAGAAAGATTCCTATAGTTCTGGATCAGAAGGTAAGACTGGTGATTCATTTTTCCCCCATCATAATGTGTTGTATGTTGCCTCTTAGCTATTAAGGAATCAATGACCTTTTGGAGTAATCTATAAAAAAGATTAGCAAGTTTTCTTCTCTTTCTCCACAATAATCCTTTAACAAAGGGAAAAATAGGTGAAGGTGTCCCAAATTAAGTGCAATAAATTTGACATGGACTTGGGAATTACTCTGAAAGGACTTGCCCATTAATAGACACATGAGATGACTATTCCCTGAATAATGTGACATGTTTTAAGGTATGAATATGATAATTTAGGAAGTCAGTACAAAAAAGTACTGCATTCACTATAACTCTCCCAGTATAATTATAGGACAGAATAGTCAAATGAGGGTGCTAAATCAGAGGTAGCTGTAAAAAGGAGTAAAAATAATTAGAGATTTTATGATTCAAAGCTTTAAAACATCATTTTAAAATTTCTGACAGGTCAAAATGGACTTGTAAAAGAATGGCAGTACTCCCAGCCAGAATATTTTACAATGGAAAAATAGTGAAATAGAGTAAAACATTAAAAAGGATGAAGTCACTATAGTATTCTCTACTTCCTCTCTTCTCACTCAACTTTCAACCTTTTGTAATCTGGCTTCCAGACCTATCACTGAGTGATGCAGCTAGGTGATATAGTGTCTCAAATGCCAGCTCTGAAGTCAAGACGACTTGAATTCTAATCTGGACTCAGACACTTACTAGCTGTGTGACCCTGAGCAAGTCACAACTATATTTGTTTCAGTTTCCTCATATACAAAATGAGCTAGAGAAGGAAATGGCAAACCATTCTAAGTATCTTTGTCAAGAAAAACCCAAATGATGTCACGAAGAATTGTACATAATTAAATAGCAACAATAAATGGATACCTTTGTATAAAATGTACCTAAGAAAGCTCTGAAAGTCTAAGAGGGTTATAATCAATATGGGTCAACAATGTGATGTGTAGTCAAGAACATGATATCATTTTTAATTTTTGGTCCTACACCATGATTTTATCAGTGCATAACATTTCTGTAAGAGTTTCATTTGTACCTTAGGTTTGTTATGTAGGGGACTCTGAGAGACTAAAGTGCTTGCCTATCTTGGGTTACACAGCCAATATGTGACCTATGTACCAAAAGCCAGCCACACAAGGAATCCTTCCATCTCCTGACTGACAGACCAATATGGCTAGTACATCAAGGAAGTTGAATTCAAATGAATGAATGCTACATCCTTGCTGAGTATCTTTTCCATGATATAAATGAAATAAATGACAAATCTCCTTCTGTTAATGATTAGGTTTATATATATATATATATGTGTGTGTGTGTGTGTGTGTGTGTTTCATTTTTTTGACTCTTCAAAACTCCAACCACTTAGATTGGCCTGAATCAGGATCAGCCTATAAAAACTGGTTAGATTAGTCATTCTCAGAAAGTTGTCCTTAGACATCTGGGGGTTCTCAAGACCTTTTCAAAAGGGCCATGAAGTCAAAATTATTTTCATAGTAATAACAAGATGAATTTTCCTATCAAAATTCTTCCATTTCTAACCACATAGCTTTGTAAAGTCAAATTTTTCTTCAAGTATGTTAGCCAAAACAACGTATCACAACAAATTAAATGTAGAAGCAGGCATGAGAATCTGTCTAATATGGCAGACAATATTCAAATTTTGCAAATATCAATAGATATAACCAACATAAGCAAAAGCTCTTTGGGGTACTCAGTAATTTTTAATAATGTAAAGAGATCTTTACATTATTATGTAATGAGACTAAAATGTATAGGAACCATGACGCTAATTTACCTTGCCTCAGGAAGTAGAATTAGTAGCTTTGGGTAGAAATTAAAAAGCATTAAATTTTTGCTTGCTATAAATAAAAACTAGGTTGCTAAGTAGCACAGTAGATGGAATGCCAGGCCTGGAGTCAGAAAAACTAATCTCTCAGAGTTCATATCTGACCTCAGACTCTTACTAGCTATGTGGCCCTAGGCAAGTCACTTAAACCCCTTTTGCCTCAATTACCTCATCTGTAAAATAAGCTGGAAAAGGAAATGGCACACTCCATTATCTTTGACAAGAAAACCTGTAATGTTTTCATGAAGAGTCAGACACAGCTGAAAAATTTTTGAACAATGACAATAAACAGAAATGGAATGGGAATAGGTTTCTCCTCATTGGAGTTCTTCAGGCAAACACCCGATGACGCTTGTTAATTACATTATGGGGATTTTTTTTAAGGTATACATTGGATTAGGCAGTCTCTGATATTGCTTCTAACTGAAATTCCATGATTTTGAGATAAGTTTGTTCTCTAAAACCAAAGAACTATACTGAATAGAGCAGAATCTGCTAACCGTAATCAAAGAGGTACAAAGAAAAGGCAGGAGAAGTTTTGAGCAGGATGAAATTATCATAAATAATCTATAAATAAATAAATGAAGAAATCGCTAAACTTGTCTCATCCTAAGCATCCCTCCCTTCATCCAGTGAAAACATTAAGAAGAGGGATATAATTTGAAACTGCTCTTGAGCAGCACTGTTTTCTGATTAGTCATAACCCCATCATGACTGTTTTTGTAGACACACAATCACAGGGATTACTGTAAGATACTGCTCTTTATTTTAAGTATAACTGCCTAAGAGACCCACAAGAGCTTGAATACTTCTGAAGAGAAAAAGAAAAATCACATTTCTAGTTTTCTTTGTTAATATGTGATAGCTATATAATGCACTAGGCTTGTAAAAATCCCCAATGAATAGCCTCAAATTATATAATCAAAATGAATTATTTACTAGTAAGTATGGAAACTATCTCAACAATTTTCCTAGTGATGATGACTTTTACTAGGGTCTATGATATTAGAGCCAATGGAACCTAGTGTAGATGAAAAAAAAATCAGTTGTTTAATCTTTAATTGTGTTAGGTTTATAGTATAATTCTCAAGGGCTTCAGTTGAATATTGAACCTTTTTATAGGTATACAATTGCATTGCATACTCATTAACCTTTTCTGTGGCTTCATCTTTGTGAGACCAAAGCTGTCCTTTTCTTACAAGTATGACTCTTACATATTTGCAAGGCCTCGGGACAGAATACAGACCAGAGGAAATATTTTCCATTGAAATTCTGTAATCCAGCAAAGGCTTGCTTTTCTCTGAAGCAGGATAGGACTGGACCAACAGTTCTTTATGGGAGATTATTAAAATATGGTCTGTATATCATACATGTGAAAAAAATTTAAATTCCTTTAAAACAACAAAATATATCCCAAACAAACAAAAGACACCAAAACCCAAGAGGCGAGACCAAACTGGGGAATTTCTCTGGATTTAGATTCAGGCATATGTAGTTTTGAATCCTTGATATTTACAAATGGTGTGACCCTGGGCATTTTGCTTAATCTTAATCTTAATTTTTCCAAGTGGGTTCTTTCATTTATAAAATGAGAGCAACCATATATTGAGGTTGTAACAATCAACTGAGATAATGTATGTATAAGTGCTTTGCAAAAAATCTTCCTGCCTATTATTATGCCATATGGTATAGGACATGCTCCTTCTCCCTCATTTTCCTAATCAGACTAGGACAATTCTGGGAATATGAATCTGTGCAAATATCTGTCTAATATGGGAAAGTTTATGCTGAAAATGTCTAATCCTACAGTCAGCTGCTTCTAATCCTGATAGATTAGTCTACTGTATTACATAAATAAGAGTGAATATGGTACTCCTTTCCTAGAGTTAGAAAAATCCATATTTTGAATAGCACTCTCCAGATCAACAACCAGATTTCTCATATTAGCATTCAAAATCCTAATTCATTTCCATCTTAACCTATGTACTTTTTCAGTTTCAGGATGCACACACTCCACTGTATCAGAGTTCTGATCTGCACACTTTTTCTTATCTATGCCATGTTAATTTTGGCTCTTCTACAAGAAAGCCTTCCCCTCTGCTTACTTACATCCTACCTTTCAGAGCCCACCTTAAGACAGTGGGACAAAGATCAAGAACAATGGACATGGAGTCAGGACAGCAAGAGTTCAAAACAAGTCTCAGATATCTACTAGCTGTGTGATCCTGGGCAGATCACTTAACTTGTATCAATCTCCATTTCCCCATCTGCAAATGGGGATAATAATAGAACTTATGTCCAAGGTATTGCAATGAGGATAAAATTAGTTAATATTTATAAAGTGCTATATAAATGCTAACTATAATTATTAAATCTTACCTTCTCTATGAAACTTTATCCCCAAACTCAATCAACAGGGAAAGAAAGGAGGAAGGAAGGTGGGATGGAAAAAAGGAAAGAAAGATAGAGAGGGTAGGGGAAGAAAGGAGCATTTGTTAAGTGCTTACTATGTACCAAGCACTGTGCCAAGTGCTTTACAAATATTATATCATTTGATCCTCACAACGACCCTACGAAGCAGGCAATATTATCTCTATTTTACCAGTGGGGAAACTGAGGCAAATGAAGGAACACAGCTAATAAGAATCTGAGTCTGGGGGCAGCTAGATGGCTCAGTGGATAGAGAACCAGCCCTGAAGTCAGGAGGACCTGAGTTCAAATCTGGTCTCAGACACTTAACATTCCCTAGCTGTGTGACCCTGGGCAAGTCACTTAACCCTAATTGCCTCAGCAAAAAGCAAAAAAAAAAAAAAAAAAAAAAAGAATCTGAGTCTGGATTTGAATTCAGACCTTCCTTACTGCAAGCTCTGTGCTCTATCCATTGAGACCCTTAATTACCTCAGCTAAATATTTATCCTTTCAAGTACTTCCCATACACTAAAGTCCTATATGGATATCTCATCATGTAGAGCTTTTGACTTCTGGAAAGTCCTACCAAGATGTAAAGGATTTAAGTGGGAGCCTGGATGTGGCCTACCTCCAGCCTACCTTACTACTAGTCTGTTCAAGGTGAAGAGATTCTTTTGGCAACAAATCTAAGAAACCATCTACTAAGTTATAGTCAGAGGACTTTCACTGGTGAAATCATACATTCTTAAAGCAGAAGTAGTTGTGACAGCTCCACAGCACTGCAAATTTCTCTAGGTATTGTAGACTTCTTTTGCATCTCCAAAAGAGGGTGTTCATTTGATAAAGTGAGTAGAATTTTGAACTCAGAGTAAGGAAGATCTGTTTCAATTTTTCCTCAGATATTTCTATCTGGACTATGAACTTAATCTCTCTCAGATTCAGTATCTTAATCTGTAAATGGGGATAATAATTTCACCACTTTCAAAGGGTTATTTTGAGGACCTTTAAAGAGCTATGTAAGTGCTAGCAATTAGTAGTGCTGCTTGTTGTTGATCTTTTTTTCCCCCTTCTCTTTTCAATATCTTTTGTGGTTTCCCTGAACACTTGGCTCAATCTTTGGGAGTCAACCATAATGAAATGCTTGTCTATTATTTCCCTACAAAATAGTTCGAGGGGGACTCTATAGCAATTCACACTTCCCCTACTCCAACATACCATCAAAGAGGAGCAAGGAGAGGTAGCAATGGATAGCATTAAAGGCTAACTTTCATCTGGGAACTAGGTCACATTCATAGGATTTGCTGATTCAAAGGGTGGTTCCTGGATAAAAATACCATATTTATTTCTGCCTGCATAATTATAAAAAATTACAAGCTAATTTGTAGTAAGTTTGTCTTTAAATTCAAAATTTGAATTCTCAAATGTATAATATAAAATCGGGGGGCATTAAAGTAGAATGTAAATACTTGTGGAACTCTTAAGTCTCACATCTTTTTATTTTGGAGATGAATAAGAGACTCAAAGTAGCTAATTTGCCCAAGATCATGTAGCCAGTTAGTGGCAATATGGGGATAGAACTCTTGTCTTCATTTTCCAGGCCAGTAGTGGAAGGAGTAGGCTCTGGCATCCTGGAGCTGTTTCCTATTCTCTTGGAGGAAATATAGAATGAAAATAGGAATAAAGGAGTTTACTTCAAGTTGCCTGAAGGAGAAGATTCTGAGAACATATGACAGATGTTGACAGTCTCCATCATACCCCCATCCCCAGCTTGCTATTCAGAGACTTCAGGGAGTTTCCCCCTTGATGAGATCCAGGGCACTCTTGGTTGAACAGAATTATCTTTCTCCCAAGGGGAGAACTTTTTCACTCTATTGTCTGGTAAGTATTATTTTGTGACTACCTTCTCTGATTTCTGTTTTTCTATGATTTAGACAAATGAATTTTCTTGGTTTAAGAAAGGGGGAGAGAGAGAGAGAGAGAGAGACAGAGATAGAGAAGGGACAGAAGGAAGGAAAGAGAGACAGAAACAGAGAGGAAAGAAAAGAGATCTATAACAAGAGACATTTCCTAAAAACCAGAATATATAATAGATCTCTTCCTAGAGGAGAAACCTTCACCCTAACCAGCCACTACATATCCATTACATATACATAGATATAAACATATATATAGAAGGTAGAGGAGAAAGAAAGAAGTTACGAAGGAAAGAAAGAAGGAAGGAAGAGAGGAAAAGAGGGAAGGAAGGAAGAAGAGAGAAGGAAAGGAAGAAGGCAAGAAGATAGAAAAATAACCACACCTCACCACTCCCGTCCTGCTAACTAGCTCTTATTACATTTAGGGATTATAGCCTGGGTGTGTTTTTAATTTCCCTCTACCCTCCACTTTCATTTTGGCTGTTTGTTTATCAACAATTCCTCTGTGCTGTAACTGCCCTGGGCCAAACCTTGCACCGAGTGCGCCTGCCCCGGCAAGTCCTTTTTCATGTTTCCAAGTCTGGCATTTCTGGTATTTTCAGTACCGGGTTGCAAAGAACCAAGTTTCTGGCCCAGTTTTGCTGGACTTCCAGGTCCGCTCCGGCCTCCTGTAGCTTTAAGGAGGCGGCCCCGGGGAGGGGGCCGACCCCGCCCGCTCCAGCTCGGCTCTCAGACATAGGCATTTCCTCTCCACTTGCAGGCTCGGCCTCTTCTCTCCTCGGAAGAGGAAACTTCTTGGCCCAAGTAACGGGATCGGGGAAAGCCAGGGCCTGAACTTCTGGAGTCCAGTTCTAGCGGTGCCAGACTTCGGACGTGTTCTGACCAACACGACAAGTTGCAGACTTGAGCCTTGGCAAGGGCGGGAAGGGGAGATCCTACGAATTCGTCAGGGCAGTGAACTGAAAGAAGCACAGACTTGGAGAGGGTATGATTACAACGAACGGGTTAGGGGCCGGGACAGCTGCTGTCAGGAGAGACTGCGCCTAGACGCCAGAGAAATTGAGCTGGGAACAGCCCTGAGCCCTGAGACGGGAACGAAAGCGGCAGAGAGGCCCGGACCCGAGGCTTGCGCTGGAGGGCGGGGTGGGGCAGAGCCGGAACCTAAGCTGGAAAGAGAACTTGAGCTGGGAGAAGGGACGGAAGAGAGCCAGGGAACCAGAGAAGGTGCGGGTGCTGGAACTGATCGAGAAGGGGAGATTTGCCTTTCAGGCACCAGCTAAGGGCTAAGCCGGCTCTAAGGAGGGAGACGGAGGCAGGGCAGGGCTCAAACTGCCGCCTGCATGCGGAGGCGGAGAAGAGGGCGCCACCGTCGCCGCCGCGGAGGACCAGACCATGGGTTGACCACCTCCATACGTCGCCCCAGGCGCCCAGCATGTCGGTGCACTATACCCTTAATCTGCGGGTCTTTTGGCCTCTGGTGACCGGCTTCTGCACCGCCCTGGTCTGCCTTTACCACGTCCTGAGCGGAAGAGGCGGCTCTGCCGCGCCCCAGGACAGCGAGGATGCCGGTTTCCCGCTGCTCAAAGCGATTCTCTTGCTGTTTTTGGGTTACCTCCTTCTTCGCTTTCGCCACGCTGCCCGCCAGCGCTTCCTGCCTCGAGCTCCCCACCAGGGGCTCACTTCCTCCTCTTCGAGACTTTTCCATGAGCCGGGCCTCAGTGTTTTATTGGAGAGCTACTATGAGCACGAAGTTCGCCTGTCCCCTCATGTGCTGGGTCACAGCAAAGCGCACGTGAGCCGCATCGTAGGCGAACTGGTCCGTGCCGGCCGGGCCAGGGGATCTCCAGGTCCTTCCCCCGGAGGAGCCTTAGCTCTGGCCTTTCGGGGAGACTTCGTCCAAGTGGGCAGTGCCTACGAGCAGCACAAGATCCGCCGGCCTGATGGCTTCGATGTGCTGGTCCCCTTGCGCCTCCCGCCTCTTGTGGCGCTGGAGCCTCGGGGCTTGGGATCGGAGCCCGAGTTGCCTGTAGCGCTTCGTGGCAGCTTCGTGTGCGCCCTAAAGGCCCCACCGTCTTCGCCTTCTGGTGGGACCGGAAACCAGTGGCACCGGGACTCCAAACCCTTCTCAGACGGCTTCTGTGTAGACTTGCGCGGCCGGCGCCATCTCTCTGCGGCGCTGGTGTCGCGTTGGTTTCAGGCTCACTTGCAGCGGTGCCTCACCACGGTGCGATATAGCTTGGAAGAGCGCTGCCGGGTCAGCCTATCCCCAGGGGGCCTCGACCAGCCCCCTACGTTGCACATTCTGCCTTGCCGTACTGACTACGGTTGCTGCCGACTCTCCATGGCAGTGCGCCTTATCCCTGCTGTACACCTGGGCGATGGAGTCTTCCTAGTGGCACCACCACTGCCTCCGCCAGGGCTCCTGTCGGAGCTCCCAGGAGGATTGAAGACCGAGGCGCTGTGGGGATTAAATACGGCCCGCCAGGAGCAACGCCTCCTGGGCTGGCTGCAAGAACGAGCTCCACCGGGAGCCTGTCACCTTAAATGCTTGCAGCTGCTAAAGGCACTGAGGGATCTGGGCGCCCAAGGGTTGGACCCTGTGGCTTCCTCCCAGTGGGGACGAATCCTGTCGTCTTACACTCTCAAGACCGCGCTTCTGACGCTGCTGCTGCGAGGGGATTCTCTGCATAGCTGGGAAGAGGTCCGTCTGAGAGAGCGGCTGGAGGAGCTGGTGCTCTACCTTCGGGATTGCTTGCTCCGCCGCCGTCCGCTTTTTCACTGTCTTCTGGGCCCTGAGGGAGTAGTGGGACTCACAACTGAGATCGGCCCGCTGCCCAAAGTGTTGCGCGAAGCTGCCCCCGTAGACCTCCTGGCCTCTTTTGACGGACGGGCCCGGGAGTTCGTGGCGGCGCGACTGGTGTCCACGTGGCAGCGGCTGCCCCAGCTTCTCCGAGTTTACGGGGGACCCCGCTACCTGTCCAGATGCCCCCAGCCTCGGAGCCAGCGGGTCCAAGGTTTCCCGGAGCATGATCCCTAAGACCGGGAAAGTGCTTTCACATGACCACTAATTTCAAAAAGGGATCCTGAAGGATTGTTCCTAGCTTAGTAGGGCCCCTCTCTTGTGCTATGGGGGAGATGAGGGTCGGAAAGTGAACAAATGATGCTTTTGGTTCGTGGGGTTGGGGGGGTGTGGGCTGAGTAAAAACCTTTGAGTCACCAGAATGAATCATTAAGACGCCAGTGGCACAGAGGAGGCCTCCCCCCTATTTTTGGAGGACCCCCCCTCTTCCCCTTTCCCCCCCTCCAGACTTTGGCTTAGGCTTTCTTTATACTATAGATTATATATATATATATGTGTGTGTGTGTGTGTGTATACATATACATATATGTATACACACACACACACATTGCTGCCACTACCTTAGGAACAAAAAAAGCACAGTTTAAATGATGATTCTTTTTAAAAATAGTCTATGGGAACCCGGGAAATTGGGAAAGTATGGTCAAAAGGGGAGTTGGGGAAAGTGAGGCACATCTTTTGTCCTAGGCCCCATAGCTTGTATTCACTTGCCTTACAAAAATCAATCTGGATCTTAAACCACAGCTGGAAGAGGTGGGGATAATGTACTGTATAACTTAGTTACAGGTGCTACAAATTAGTATTGTGCTCTGTGAGCAGTGCAATTAAGAACACGTTTGACAAGATTTCAAAGCATTCCATTGCACAGCATGCCAAAGGGTGATGGAAAATTTGTAGAAAAAAACCCTTTTAAAGAGAAAATAGCACTTTATTTTGATAAATGCCTTAATTTTATAGTAATTGTTATTACCAAGTGTTGCATTTTGCAGACCAATTATACAGCAATATAAATTGGTTGGCATCTTTACTTAACATTCCTGAAGAAGCCAAGGAATGAAAAACGCTAGTTAATGCAAAGGACCATGGGTAACAACAAATGTTTTGCAGCAACACTGATGAGATCATAAAAATTATCAGTGCCTAGAGTATTTAGGCCTTCCTTCCCTGTGGCCTATTAAGCCAAATTTTTGCTACTTGATATAAGGTAATCTTTTCCTCGGTTGCCCTCCACCCATTTTAAAATGCCCTATTGAAAACCCAGGGTACATAAGGGATGCTTTCTCACTTTCGAATGACCTTTGTTTCATTGCACAGCCACCACCAAAGCTGAACTTAGAGCCTGAGGGGGCCCTGAAGGAAGCTATGCCAGTTCTACAAGTGTTATTTTAATACTCTGTATTCTCAAGAGACTACCAAGCTTCCATAAAATAGCCACATTTTCATATAGTACAGCACTTTGGAAATAGGTTGTAGGTTCATTAAGAATGGTTATTCCTGAGGTAGTAAAGGGAAAATATAGAGAATAGAGTAGAGCAAGGGAAATAATAACCTTTGTTAGCTGTGTCCCCGTCTCCCCTAGGTATAAATCATAACTAGGGAAATCCAGCATAACATTGAAATTCTATTTCTTTTAATTTTTTCTGAAATCTTTTCTTAAGAGCTTTTGAATTTCTGTTTTTGACTGAGGTGCAAGTCACATTTTTAACCACTTTCCATTAGGCTTAAAATGGTCAGTTGTTCCACTGGTTGGAATGACAGGGTTTTGGATTTGGTGGTGTGTGTGTGTGTGTGTGTGTGTGTGTGTGTGTGTGTGTTTAAAATAAATGGATGGGTATCTCAAGAAATCAGTCATTAAAGTAAAGTACTAATTGTTCAGAATGAGACCATTGTTGAGTGCTTGGGCAGTCTTGAAGTTCTTCAAAATTTGCTGCTTTGAGAGATTCCTCTCAAGTTTCTGAATTAATAATTTATAAGCAATAACCTCACATGAAGACTTCTCAGACTGGGCTGCACTGAACACTGGCTTTCTTTGAAACATAGGCTAGATCATTAGGGAAACAGGTTGGAAATGTGTCTTGGAGGAATTAGGTTTTTTTTTTTTGGTGGATAACTTAGTTTATAGTTTCTATATCAAAAGCCATTCCAGCTTCTTTTTTTAATAAAATATCAGTGTTAGTCATTAGGTACTGAATTTGCCAAAACAATCTATTTATAAGCATGAGGACATAAAGGAATCTAAACTTTGCCATTAAGATAAACTTTTAAATAAATATTAAGGTTATTATATTCTTTATCTGTGTATATGTATGTATAAATTTCATGTAATCAACCTAAAGAGCATTCTCATTAGCCAGTAAAGTAAAGAAACTGGGACAATTAAAAATAGTTGACCTCAAAATATTTCCATTTTAGTTTAGGACAAATTTTTTGATCTTTCAAGTGAGGAAATAAAAGAAGTTGAGCAACTATAAAACTTAAGAAGGTTAATTTATCAAATTTTCTAACTGTGGTGATGGGTTCTTTATTAAAAATGTTATTTAAAAAAATATAAATCTGGTAATGTGCTGCTGCTGCAGCTTTATTTTCAGGTATCCTATCTAAAGCCATGGCTATTCTCAAGGTTTTGTTATTATCTTTATTATTTTTTAAAATCAATGGGGCATTGTATTTGTGTTTTCTAAACATAAATGTCTTATTTATATGCCATGCTGAGCAATTTTTCATTGTACATGGTAACCAAAGCTTAAAGATTTAGATCAATTTTGGTCAATTCTTAGTAGCCCAAAACATGTACTATGTACACTTGAAATTATATGGCATATATAAGGGATGGTGATTGCCTAGGGCACTTAAATTTATTTTTTACTTTATTATGGCACCATTCTCTTAAGTGAACTGAGCTATATGGTGGATCCCTCCAGTGGGTAGTTCTCTCTCTTATATATAATATTTTAATTTACACTTTTTTTTGGTGTTACTACTTGGTGTAGTATTAGGTACTAGAGATAAGATACATGGAAATTTCTAATGAGTTTGTTCCATTTTTTCTGCTGGTACCACAGTGTATATGAGTTTTATATGAGTTGCTGGTGCCAGAAGAAAATTGGGGGAAGATATGAATCATTCTAGATTGAGGCACCTAAAGATAACTTCCACTGACCCCTATGAGAACTATACTGGATTCTTCTGAGGAGGATAGAATCAGGTTTTTGAAAACTCAAGTCTGAGAAAAGGAAAATGAGAAAGGAAAACAAAGAATGTTGGAAGGACTAGGAAAGTGAATCAAAGATGGAAAAGTAAGCAGTTTGAAGAGTGAAAACTTATGAAGATAGGAGAAGAGAGGGTAATAGAGAATGGGGTAGGAGGAATTCATTTCAACTGTATTATGTTAAATGGTCTACTCAATTATATATGACTCGATATTTTTGGTTATAGATTGTAAATGGGGTGCAATATTCTAAGTATTAGCTATTATCAAAACTTTATTGTAAAGATAAACCAGCAGATTAATAAAGCTACAGATGGAACTTTTCACATATAATTTGCCTAATGTGATTATGGAGTTTTGTTATTAGGATACCAGTTGGATTCTTTAGCATTGGAAGTGTGAGTAAATTCATAGCACTTCCTTCTCTGGGAATGTGGTCTTAGACTCTTCCACCATATTGGATTTGATCATCTAGATTGTACATATTTTCTAGTGGTGTCTTAAGTATCACCTTGGAAGTAAGCCAGATCCCACCAAGGGAATGATCCCTTGTCTCACTTTACCAAGGCTTAATTTCAGTCTTGAACTTTCCCCCTCACATGGAGATAGACTACCTTTTTCAGGCTGCTAGACTAGCCTCCACTGAAGTAGGACTTTATCCATTGGCATCCCTAGCAGCCTGAAAAAGTTAGTCTATCTCCAAGTGCTACTTTTGCAAAATTGTATTGAAATTTTTCTCTTAGTAAGCTATGACCTCAAAGTTCTGGTTTTCTCCCTTATCTCAAGAGCAAGTGCCTCTCTGACTTTGGGCTTGTTTGCCTCAGCGTCCCCATCTATATACTGAAGATAATTGTACCCCTACCTCATGAGAGGTTTATGAGGATTAGCACAGCTAATGTTGGTTTACAGTATACATTGAAAAGGAAAAAAAAACCCTCAGTATTATCATTTTTGTTATTTTTAAAAGCATATCTATGACATAGACACTACTGTTTTATAATTTCATTCATACATATTTTTATACCTATATTTTTTGAAAGGTATAAAATACTCATAAGGGTAGATTATAATGATCCTATTAGCCATGGGTGTAGGAGTGGGAGGGACTGGAGAAGAATAAGATTATAGATATACCAAGATATATAGATATACAACTAAGTCATATACATATTTCTTTTCCTTTGTAAATATCAGAAGATATGTGGTCTTAAGCAAACTTGACAGATTTTGATTAGCAACACTATTAAGTGCTTAGTAGATTCAGGATACCTTGGGAGAGAGAAAAATATATGACATAGTTGCTGTCCTCCTGAAGCTAACGTGCCTTAATTCAGTCATCTTAAAACATTCCACCTATTTTATTTTTCAAAAGTGCATGAAATGTTGCAAAGCAAGTCTGTTTAATATTTCTTGTCCTTTGGCAGAGAAAAGTCATTGTAAAGTGTCTTTGAAGGAAAAAAAAAGACCAAAGAATTAAGAAATTAACATTAAAAAATTAATGTTGTTCTGCTGCTATTGCAAAAAGAAAAAAAATGCTTAAAATTTCAGCCTATTTCAAAGTGTTAAAATGTGCCATTTTCTTTCTCTTTTAAGGGCCAAACATTTGCACTTTTATTGGGAAGAGGGTGACTTTAAATTGTTTTTCTATATTTCACTCTATGAATAAACAAGCTTTTTGAAACCTCTGGCTGTAGGTTGCATTTATAGTGTGGGAAGATTCTTGTGAATGTACATATAAAACTTGTTCTAGCTTTTGATGCTTTATACAATATTGTATCTTACTTTTTCTCATATGAAAAGGAAATTGTTTCCTATGAAGCAAATATAATGATTATAATTTGCATGTGCATATTATATTAAAGGTTGGGGAAAGTGCCAAGGTCATATCTTGTCATGGGGATTGTTGCAGGGGAACTTGCCCCCAAGTGTTTGCCGGAAGTCAGACAAGACTGAGAAAAGATACCTTTTCTCTATATAAATATCCTGTGGCTTTCCTTCAGGTCTCAGCCCTAATGTCACCAGTCGTTGTCTGTTGTGTTCCTCTACTCTCTATCCCAAGATCCTTCAATACATGGATTGTCTATGACTTTCTCTAAATGATAAATGTTTACTACTAACAATACTGGCTTAAGGAGAAATTCAAGGCTGGAGCTGATGGAGTGACCAAAGCTTGTCAAGGTGAAATGAGCAGCCTTCTGTCCATTAAATATTAGTCTCACCTTTAGATTTGTTGCAAGGAAAACCTAGATCCTTATGCACAATTATGGTACACCCTGTTACCTAGATTCCAGAAATGTTCATAGTGATTAATTGAGTTTCTCATATCTATTTGAAGGAAGTAGTGTGGTAGATTGAATAAGATCTGCCCTCATTGTTTCAGTTTTTTGGTCACATTGCTGACTATGACTGATCAAGCCACCATTACACCCTAGGAAACTAGATTATAAATTGAAAAGCAAGTGCTGATCTGAATTAGTAAGGGCAGTTTACTTTTGGGGAGTTCTCTGTGAAATCACTGTTCCAATCCAAAATCCACTGACATGTTTGTAAGAGAACTGGATTTTCTTCTGCTGGATGAACTAGGATAATCCCTCAGCCCTAGTTTTTTCATTTTTGAGACAAAGAGTGTGTCATCTATAGTATATTAGGATGATGGGAGAATTTGAGCGTTTGAAAAGTAAATTTCTAAAAAAAAATAGACCTCTTGAATCCTAGATACTATTGTCCAACCATGCTGCAATTGCAGGGAAAGTCTCTTTAGTCCTTTTAGTTGTTGAGATTCTAGGTGTGTGCCACAGTGTACAAGGAAAACATAACATACTGTACTCCCAGTACATTTTTGTTTTACTATTGTTCAGTTGTGTCCAACTCTTCATGACCCCATCTGGGGTTTTCTTGGCAAAGATTCTGGAGTGGTTTGACCCACTTTCTTCTGCTCATTATACTAGGAGCATCTATCGTTTTGTTTCACAAGTATTATTTTTTGCTTTTTTTTTGATCTTACATTGATTTTATTAGAATTATTTGTATGTGTTATTTCCTCCCTAGAATCAACAAATGTTAGAGCAAAAAGAAACTTTTTTATTAAAGCTTTTTATTTTCAAAACATATGCATAGATAATTTTCATTATTCACCCTTGCAAAACCTTGTGTTTCAAATTTTTTTCTCCTTTCCCCCAACCCCTTCCCCTAGATGGCAAGTAATCCAATATATGTTAAACATGTGCAATTCTTCTATACATATTTCCACAACTATTACGCTGCACAAGAAAAATAGGATCAAAGGAAAAAATAAGAAAGAAAACAAAATTTTGTCTTTCTTTGTATTTCTAACTCTTAGCACAGTGCTAGGCTCAAATTTGGATCTTAAATGCTACTTGACTGATTGATTTTTGTTTCTGGCGGCCTTTTGTAACTGCCCTCTCAATAATACCTGTGCCCCTTCTAGGGTTTAAAACATTGACACAAAAGTATTGCCAATGTACTCTAGCTATAATTAGCTGGTCTTGTGGGCCAGTTCTGCTTAAGCTAGTGATTTTGTATAGTCGACATTCAGGCCACTGGCCCAATCAAGAATCCTGACCGTTGACCACAATATATCTCAGCATTCTTTGGTGTTATTGTTTGTTCTTTCTTCTCCAATAATATCACTTGGTGTCTTGACTTTACAGTGAATTGGATTTAAGGGAGGCATTAAAAACTAGGTGGCACAGTGAGCAATATGGGACCTGGAGTCAGGAAGACCTAAATTCAAATATAGCTTATAACAGTAGCTGTGTGATCCTGGGCAAGTCACGTTACCTGTTTGTCTCAGTTTCCTCATTTGTAAAATGAACTGGAGAAGTGAAGTCCTCAAGAAAATGTCAAACTAGTATCTTTGTCAAGAAAACTTCAAATGGGGTCATGAAGAATCGCACAAGACTGAAAAAAACTGAACACAATTAAGGAGATTTTTCTAGATACTATTTATTCCCTTCTATTTTTGACTTCTTTGTAGGGTTCATGGATTTAGACCTCAGAAATTATCCAATCCAACCTCTAATATCAATGAAATAAGCATTTATTAAAAGCACTTTGTGTGCAAAGGACACAAAGAAGGGTAAGAAATACTCCTGCCTTCAAGATATTTACAAACTGATGGGGGTGGGGGAATAAAATAAATATGAATATAGACCAAAAAGGGAGGTAATCTCACAGGAAAACTTGAACTGACTAGGGTAACTATTGGTGGGCTATGTGTGTGGAGGGAAGTAAAGTGATAGGAAAGGAGTCAGGCTGTGAAGGTTAAATACAAAATAAATGACTTTATAATTGATCATTTAAGATAAATGGTTAAATGTTTTGCAAATCTTAAAGAGTTATATAAATGGCATTCATTACTGTTATGCTGATGATCTTGGAAGAAATAGAGGATCCCACAAGTTTTTTGAGTTAGGAGACTGTCTTCCTTCCCAGCACTAGATCCTTTGAATCACCTTGTTTTTTAAATAAATGGCAGCCTGCAGTCTCTCTATATCCAAAGGAATGGGTAGAGTAGAACATAAACTGAAAGTAAGAAAATAACATATATGGAAGCAGGTGCAGGTGAGACCATTTCAGAAAATGTGTGGAGGTTGGTTTGGATAGGACCTGAGGCAAAGAAGTCAACAAAGAAGGCTACTATTATCTAGGTGAGAGTTTGAGGGCCTGAACTATGGTGAGGGGAAAAGAAGGGGACATATAGGAGAGATATATGTAATCATGGCCATACCACATCTTTGTCTTCCACATCATTCCATTCCTTCCCAGGAAGTCCAAGTAAATCGTGCTCCTGCTGCCTTTTTGTCTTTTCTCAAAAAAACCCTGACAAAAGCTTATATGAATTATGTTATATGGGCTGGTGATTGAAGAGAGATTTTGGAATAAAATTAAGCCCAAGGCCACAGATGTCCAAAAGGGAAATGTAAAATATCATTATGAATCTGGGAGATGATTTAATCTAACATGGGTTCCCCTTTTTCTAGCTCAGGCAGAAGGAAGCATAACCAAAATAGACCATTATGTCATAGTGAAACTTACCCTTGTAGCAATGGTCCAAAAAGTCCCTCACATCATAACAGATAATACACACATTCAAGTCTTCCTGCCTTTGAGCCTTCAAAGTCTGCTTTAAAAACAAACAAGTAAATAAACTTTCATAAATATTTAATGTGTTTATTTTAAAATTTTATTTAATTTTTAATTTATGGGATAAAACAAACATTTCCATAAAGATTATTATATGTGAAACTACAAATCTGTTATGTACAACTTGCTATTTCATTTAAATATGTAATAAAATTAATAAATTTTTCCCTTTTTTTTCTGCCTCTCTCTTATTCCACTCTATAGATAGATACCATTAGACACAAATAAGTATATATATGTAAAATTTTTCTATACATACTTATATTTATCTATAGATACTATCTATTCTTTCTCTGGATGCAGATAGCATAATTTCTTTTCATATGTCCTTTATTATTTGGATGTTTATAATTGTCAAAATGACAGCCACTTAAAGTCATCCTTAAAACATCATTGCTGTTACTGTGTACAATGTTTTTTGGTTTTGTTTTGTTTTGGTTCTTCAATCTTCATCATTTTGTGTAAGTCTTTCCATGCCTTTTTAAAGATCATTGAGCTCATCATCACAACCATACACCACAACCTAGTCAGTCATTCCCCAGTTGATGGGGATCCCTCAGATTCCCAGTTCTTTGCTATCACAAATATTATAAAAATATAAATACATATAAATGTTATAAACATTCCCTTCACATTCAAAATTATAATTACTATTTGTGAATTTCCTTCCATCTTATAATTACTCAGTATTTTCTTTCTCAGACTCTTTTTATCCTATCCCCATAACCTCCCTCCCTCCCATCCCAAATCCCAAGCTCCATACCCCTCTAAAAGTTCCTCCCCCAAGCTCCATATTTCTCTCCTTTCTACATATTCAGCTGGTTTCACATTATTTCTTCTTCAGCCCAGATGGGAGTAAGGTTCCAACATTATCAACCCTTCACCTGCACCTATTTCCATATATGTTACTTTCTTACTTTCAGTTTATGTTCTACTCCACCCATTCCTTTGGATATGGAGAGACTGTAGGCTGCCATTTATTTAAAAAAACAAGGTGATTCAAAGGATCTAGTGCTGGGCCTAAAATCCAGAAGATTCTTCATCTTGTGTTAATCCAGCCTCAGAAACTTAATTAGTGTATGATCCTAGGCAAATCACTTAATCCTGTTTGCCTCAGTTTCCTCATCTATAGAATGAGCTAGACAAGGAAATGGCAAACCACTGAGGTGTTCTTGCCAAGAAAACTCCATATGGGGTCACAAACAAGTGTAATATCTAGGAATACACATAATCAAAACAATTTTATCTTCACAAAAAAACAAAAACACCTTGTCCACTAAGTAATTTAAATTATATGTTCCTCTTATTTTTGATTTTTAAAAAATGAATAAATTTTGTTATGACACAGCAAACAAACCTAAACAAACCTTTCATAAAATACACTCTCCCTTAATTGTTAAGCAGAGCTATAAATAAGGATGATTGTCTCTTGTT
The DNA here is from genome assembly GCA_023553655.1 of Myrmecobius fasciatus. Lineage (NCBI taxonomy): Eukaryota > Metazoa > Chordata > Mammalia > Dasyuromorphia > Myrmecobiidae > Myrmecobius > Myrmecobius fasciatus. Next base: position 180,504 of record JAJPUD010002402.1, on the reverse strand, counting down.
GATTATTATTGATACTTAACTAAAATGAAAGTGAAAAATGCTTTTGAAATATCATGCATACAAATATGACTTTAATTATGAGTTTGGAAATGGAGAACCTTAACTTCTCTATCACTCATTTCTATGTGCTGCTAGGAAAAGGTGCTAAGGGAAAGGATTTGTCATTTTTCCAATGGTTCAAAAAAAATTTTTTTTTTGGATAAATGCCCAGCATTTGGAAACTGATTGTATGAGCTGCCTCTTTCCAAATCATCAGATAAAGTACTTAAAATGTACTGGGGTTTACTCTTGCAAAATTCATAGCAGTGTGGGCCAGCTACTGGCAGAAGAGCACAGGCTTTGTCCGGAAGAACTCCAGTTATTCAAACAAAACAGTGAATTGCTGCTGGCTTGGAGGAAGACGTCTGTCTTTAAGTTTCCATAGTCCCTTTCCAAAACCACTGCAGGGAGGGCCTTTCAAGTGTGTGTCTATTGGGAAAGGAAGCACCCTTGCCAAGGAGAGCCTTGGAATTCTATATTAAAAGGGAGTCCATGACAGGATGACCAGCAGAACAGAGCCATCCATTGCTTGGAGCTGCCTGGTCTTTGTCCCACCCCCAGAATAAAAGGGTGATTCATTTCCTTGCTTGTCCCCTCACTCTCACCCCTCTTCCCCAATGGAGGTTACTTATTCAGGAAGTGACTCTGTCAGTCCACAACAGCTGGGGTCCAAAATGGACCAGCAGTGGAGATGTTTACAAGTTGTCTGGAAGAGGCACAGGGCTTGACTCTAGTGAGTTTTTTATGACTCTGTGGATTGATCAGGATCTCTTTTTCACTTGCTTTTTAAATTAAAAACAATTTTTTTAAAATAGTCTCCAAAGGGATCCTCTTTCATTTTTGGAAAAGCCCCATTTCCCAAATGACTGACTTCATACTGCTTTCTGCAATTAGGAGTTAGGAAGAAGTGGTGGCGGGGGGAAGGGAAAGGAGGAAACGGCTATTTTCTCCAAACTTCACAGGGATTAAAATGCCTGAGGCAGACTTTCATGATTTTTCATTTCATGATTTTTAGAATTTTTTTCCCATCCCAAGGGAAAAAGTTGCTTCTTCAGACAGATTATTGCCAGTATGGATGTGTGTGTACATACATGTTCACATGCACTTTTTTCTCCACAAACTTATTGCATCAGTTTCCTAAATGACTCAGAGCACATGCACCCCTGCTTGCTTCCCCCGCATATGGGGTGTTTTCCAGGAGCTAGAGAATACCACCCTCATACAGCTGCTCCCAATCATAGCTTTCACAAATGGCTTTCTCAATTGCACTTAAAATGACTTGGTACCCACAGCACCAACTGCAATGACATCACTTTGTATAGCTATGTCCTTAGAGATATTTTCAATGGCCAGTGGATGGAAGATGGGAAGGAATAGAAAGGTTAACTTTGCCCAAGGTCAAGAGCAAATCAGAGCTAAGGCTAGGAGCTACATTTTTTCCTTTCTCTGGGGTCAGGCTTCTATCTTCCAGAAGGCTATGCTTGACAAGTACTTGTTGAACTGGATTGAATTATTTAGTTAATGTTAGCTTCAACTGGTGCTTTGTTTACTTTTTTTTTTTAATAGGGAGATCCTTAGCTTTATTTTTTTTCTTTTTCTTTTCTTTTCTTTTTTTTTTTTAATTAAAGCTTTTTATTTGCAAAACACATGCATGGTGTAGTGGACTTCCTGCCATCTAAGGGAGGGGAGGGGAATGGGGGGAAAATTTGTAACAGAAAGCTTTGTAAGGGTCAATGTTGAAGAACGACCCATACATATGTTATGCAAACAAAAAGCTTTTAAAAAAACATATGCATGGGTAATTTTTCAACATTGACCCTTGCAAAGTCTTCTGTTACAAATTTTTCCCTCCTACCCTCACCCCCTTCCCAGATGGCAGGAAGTCTAATACATGTTAATTATGTTAAAATACATGACAAATCAAATATGTGTGTACATATTTATACAGTCATCTTGTGTTGGATTGACAAGGAAAAAAAAAAAACCTGAGAAGGAAAGCAAAATGCAAGCAAACATCAATAGAGATCGTGAGAATGCTATGTTGTGGTCCACATTCAGATCCCACAGGCCTCTTTCCCTGGGTGCATATGGCTTTCTTCATCACTGAACAACTGGAACTGGTTTGAAACATTTCATTGTTGAAGACAGCCATGTCCATCAGAAGTGATCATCATATAGTATTGTTGTTGCCGTGTATAATGATATCCTGGTTCTGCTCATTTCGCTCAGCATCAGTTCATGCAAGTCTCTCCAGGCCTCTCTGAAATCGTCCTGCTGGTCGTTTCTTACAGAACAATAATATTCCATAACATTCATATATCATAATTTATTCAGCTATTATCCAATTGATGGGCATCCATTCAGTTTCCAGTTTCTAGCCACTACAAAAAGAGCTGCCACAAACATTCTTGCTCATGTGGGGCCCTTTCCTTCTCTTATGATTTCTTTGAGATATAAGCCCAATAGAAACACTGCTGAGTCAAAGGGTATGCACAGTTTGATAACTTATTGAGCATAGTTCCAAATTGCTCTCCAGAATGGTTGTATCTGTTCACAGTTCCACCAACAATGTGAGATCCTTAGCTTTAGAGTCAATATCTGAATTTAAATTTCCACAATTGTTGCCATTGCTACTTTTGACAAATCTCTCAATTCTTCCAGGTTCCAGTTTCCTAATCTTCAAAAAAGAAAAAAAAAATAGAAGGGTTAGCTAAAATGACTGATAAGGCCCCCTTCCAGCTGTGTCCAGTCTCAATCAACATTGACCAGGGAGAAAAGTATACATAAAATAGCTAACAGTAGAAATATTTACATTGTTTGTGGGCAAAAGGGGGTGAGAACACAGTTAGTGGGAAGGTGGGTGAAGAGGAAGTTGTGGAGTGTTATACTTTTCCAGTGAGTCAGGACAGGCTGTGGAGGAACTCTATTCTGGTATATTTTCCCTGGTTTATTGACCCAGACGCATGCATGGTGGAGAAGCAAATGACAAGAGGGCTGATCTCATGAACATAAAGAAGGGTGAGAAAGGAGAGCTCCTGAAACTTTGGAGGACCCTTCTAGATTTTGAGAACATATTTCTTTCCCTTAAAGTAAGATTTAGGGAATGGAAAGGGCTGAGAGCAAACATGATAGAATCTACCTGGAACTTTGAAATGGAAGTATAATAAAAATAGGATGGTTTGTTTTTTACACTCCCAGGATTATGTATAGTAACTTTGTACTAAAAAAATTCCAGAAACAAGTCAATGGCACATAAAATATCCCCTCTCCCTCAACTGGAATTTACTGTAAAGGGGAAGATTTTTTTTACTTCCTTCCCACCAAAGTTATTGTTAAGGTGAACTACTGATTACTATCAAGCAAATAAAATAAGGAGTGTTTTTTATTAGATGTTATATTGCTTAGCAAGCAGAGGAATATCAATTATATCTTCTTTCCTTTTCATAAATTTAACATAAGAAGTTTTTCCTTCTACTTTAAAAATATCAGAGCAAAATCAGATGATACCAGATTTTCAGACTCTTTGTTTAATATCTCTTCTTCTAAGTAACTGTAGAGGAAAGAAGGGAAAGAGATTAGAGAAAGAGAATCCCAAATGGAAAATACTCCAAAGAGGTCATGGCCCTAGACAATACTATCTCAAGGCTCCCCTGGTACAGAGAATCAGCTCTGGATGATGGGAGGATTTTTGGTAGACCATCCCCCATCTACCTTCTAAGTCAGGCTCTAGAGGTATTAAACACTGAAATCTCACTACCAATTTCTGTGCTTCCTCCTCGTGATTTAAGGGCATGCTGAGGCTAGAGACAATGGTAGGATATAAACTTCTAGCTGGAATTCTTGCATCATCAAAACCGGAAAGGATGGGCTAGAGATGTCCTTCTGTTTGAATTCTTTATGTTGCCTGGGGTTTCCCAGGGACAAGGAGTTTTACTTTTGGTCTGTGACTTTGAAACTACATAGGAACTCACTGTGGCTTACTTGTACACCTGGCTTCTCCCCTGAAAATGTGGAAAACATTTAATTCGTGAGTCTATCTATTGCCAGCCATTGTGTCATTTGTCAGGTCAAGGTAAATATTTTCTACGTATTTATTGCCAGCCATCATGTCACTTGTCAGGTCAAAGTAAATGAGATGAAAGTCAAATCAGTCCTTGAAGCTCAATATCATAAACTCAGAGCTCAAAAGGACCTTATGAACCATCTGAGCTAATCCCCTCAATTTTACAGATAAGGAAATGAGACCCGAATAAATTTAATGACTTGCTTAAGATCACCTAGCAAGTAAATGGCATAGCCAGAATTTGAACCAAGATCTTTTGGTTTCAAAAATAGTGCTTCCCGCATCAAATTGGGAAATCATCTTTACATTTAATGGTTCTGATAAAGGCCTCATTTCTAAAATATATAGAGAATTGTCTCATATTTATAAGAATTCAAGCCATTCTCCAGTCAATAAATGGTCAAAGGATATGAACAGACAATTTTCAGATGAAGAAATTAAAACCATCTCTAGTCATATGAAAAGTTGCTCCAAATCACTATTGATCAGAGAAATGCAAATTAAGACAACTCTGAGGTACCACTATACACCTGTCAGATTGGCTAAAATGACAGGAAAAGATAACAATGAATGTTGGAGGGGATGTGGGAAAACTGGGACACTAATACATTGTTGGTGGAACTGTGAACGGATCCAACCATTCTGGAGAGCAATTTGGAGCTATGCTCAAAAAGTTATCAAACTGTGCATATCCTTTGACCCAGCAGTGTTTCTACTGGGCCTATATCCCAAAGAGATCTTAGAGGAGGGAAAGGGCCCCACATGTGCAAGAATGTTTGTGGCAGCCCTTTTTGTAGTGGCTAGAAACTGGAAACTGAAGGGATGCCCATCAATTGGAGAGTGGCTGAATAAATTATGGTATATGAATGTTATGGAATATTATTGCTCTGTAAGAAACGACCAGCAGGATGATTTCAGAGAGGCCTGGAGAGACTTGCATGAACTGATGCTGAGTGAAATGAGCAGAACCAGGAGATCATCATCCACAGCAACAACAGTATTACATGATGATCAATTCTGAGGTCCATGGCTCTCTGCAACAAAGAATTGTCTCAAACCAGTTCCAATTGTTCACTGAAGAAAACCATATACACCCAGAGAGAGGGATATGAAATATGGACCACAACATAACATTTTCATGATCTCTATATCAATATATTTGCTTGCATTGTGTTGCTTTTCTCTGATTTTCTTTTTTTTCTTGTAGATAGGATTTTTCTTGCATAACTTGTCAAACAAGTATTTCAACATTATTAACATATAGTGGACTTCCTGCCATCTAGGGGAGGGGAGGAGACTGGGGGTAAAATTTGTAATGGAAAGCTTTGTAAAGATCAATGCTGGGGAACTACCCATACATATGTTATACAAATAAAAAGCTTTAATTAAAAAAAAAAATAGTGCTTCCCACCCCTTCCCTATCACATTGTCCCTTGCTGTGGTGGGAGCAATATTTTAAGGCTCTACCCCATTTAAGTCAGGGAAGAAATGACATCCAAGGCCTTGCTACCAAGTTATGGGGTGAGGTAAGAAGAGTAATCTAGCACTTACTCCATATAACCTAGGCAAGTTTTTCCCCGAAAAAAAATGCTTAAAAACCATTTTTTGAGACTTAATTGACTCAGAAGATAAAAGAATAGTTTGTTGAAGTAGCTTTCTGATAGCCTAAGTATAAAAAACAGTCCCAAACTTCAGGACAATAATAGAATATCATGTTCTTCTCTTGGACTTCTAACTACTAGAACAGTACAGCCTATTCGGGAGCATGTATTTTCAATGAGCATCTTTTCCTAAGTTATTCTCCTTTTGTTTACTATTAGATTTATGAATATCTAATTTTATTTCAGCCTTCAAAGTTGAACCTTCAACTAGGCCAGTCTTAGTCAGGCTTAGTCTACAACATCTTTATCACTCAAGTCTACCCACTTTTCTAGAATGGATAACTAAGGTATAAATGGTACACAAAATATCTTAGCATTTTCTTTAAGAACCTCCAAAGAAGGTTTTACTTGAGGTTTCTCCAACTGCCTCACTAATTTTCTTTTACTAATGCTACATTTCCCACCCACAAATTATTTTGACTGTTTCTGAAAGAATATCCCCAGCATTGTTTCTAGGAATTAGGTGGTAGTTATATAGGCAAATTTCAGTGAGGACCCAGAATCCTTGGTGGATGTATCATCCAGAGCCTAAAATCTGGGGTTAGGAGCACTCATAATTCTCTTAGCATTAGCTTCACTCTTTATATATACAGTCCATGGTATTCTCCTGTACACCCACTCACTCCCACCATCAGCCCACTTACATTTAATAGTCAGATACCATCAGGGTTGTAATTTTTCCCCCCATGATGGTGGCTATTCCAGTCTAACCACAGACTTGTCTTCATATGGATTGATGAAATAGAAGCTCATTTAAAAGACACTAGGAAGCCAGTTCATGTCTAGTCTTTTCCCTCCCTGAGTGCTGATCGGAGCCAGTGCTATAAGGAGAAAGGCTTTGGGCTTCCTCCATCCATACAAGATATGGACCCTGTGACACATATCTCTCTTCTCTGCCTCTGCATCCTCCTGCCACCCAATTTTAGGTGAAGGATATTGGACATGACTCTGACCTTGTGAACTCCAAAAGATCAGGAGGTGACAGGCAAGCAATGGGCTAAATATGCAGAAAAGACATATTTTTGGACATGGTCTGGGAATTGATTTTGCTTGAATAGGCATATTTTCAATTTCTTTTTTTTTTCCCCAAGGGATAGAGGGGAAGAAGCAGGAGGGAGAGAAAATAAATGCTTGTTAATTTTTTTTTTTTTTTTTAAAGAAAGAAAGGTCAGGAGGGCAAGCCATCAGAATCTGGGAACTAAAGTCCATACCAGGATTTTCCAGGAGCTAAACAATGAGGCCTGAAGTACTAATTGATTAACCTAGTCGAGCAGTAGCAGAGATATAAACTTATCCACTTACCATCTGTGCTGCCATTGAAAGTGAACTTGGTGGAGTGAATGCTACATGGAAATTCTTTTACGTCTGAGTCCTCTCTGCCTAGGAATTGGGTTGATATAAGGGAGATTGTATACCAGGAGCTTATACTTCTGTTCTTCCTATGTTTCAATGTAAAAGAAAAAGCTAATATAAATTGGTTAAACAGAACCAGGCTCTAATCATTGACAAATAACAGTGAAAGGAACACATCAGAATTAGGGCTAGTAGGGCATTGGAGAAAAATATCCTCAATCCCTTAGAAGTATCCTTTGTTTAAGGGGGGAAAAATAGCTGACCATGTTCGAGGACTACCACTACACTCAGAAACCAAAATCTTTTTTTTTTTTAATTTAGAAACCAAAATCTTAAAAGAAACTGGAGAAAAACCACCCAAGATTTTTCTGTGATTGCTGATGAGTGTATTCATGCCTTACCCTTGAGTTTAAAGCCTTCTTAGTAAGCCTCAACATGCTCTGAATCTGTCTCTCCATATGTTTGCTCCTTTCTAAGGGATTTTCAGTTAATTGCTTATTAAAAGGATGGGGCTGCCTTTGATTACTTTAAACACAGGTTAATCACATTTTTCATTGCCAGGCCCAAAAAGCAAAGACATTCTTAGTCCTCCCTTAGCCTTCCCATGGCACAAGAAATAGCTTAGTCCTCATGTCTGGGCCTGCCTGCTGTAGGAGAACTGTGGCCTTCACAACTCAAGGGGACCTTTCAGGAGGATGGGAAAGACTGCCTGGCAGAGTACCTTCTTCTGAGAGTAGATTCTTATGAAACTCTGAGTAGGATGAAATGCCTCCATCAAGCTGTCTGCTCTCTTGATCACTTCTGCTGCACACTAGGGGTGAAAAGCCTGAATTTCAGCAGGTTTTATACCCTGAATTGTTTCCCTTTCATCTCTCTTTTACAACAGATGACCTGAAAACAATGATTTGCTGCTGTGCTAACTTAAAAATACTCAGATAAGCAAAGAGCTCTTCCTCAGAGAACCCTGGTGGGATGACATGGAGTCCAGGAGAAGAGAGAATAAAATGATTGTTACTGTGACTTGCTGTGCAGTCAAAGTTCTTTTGCTACAAGCTGGAGGCAGGGTAGTAATTACAATTAAAAGTAATTACAATTGTCTCTGAAGTCAGAGGTCTCAGGTTCAAATCCTGCTTCTGGTTCTTATTACATATGTGACTTTGAGCAATTCATGTAGGATAATAGTTTTAGAGCTAGAAGGAATTTTAAAGTCTACTGAGCTCAATCCCTTCATTTCACAGTGAGGCACTGAGAACTTAAGTGACTTTTTTCAGGGTCACATAGCTGGTGAATGAAGTAGGATTTGAATTCAGTGCACTATTCTCTACAGTGTATTTTTAAAAATTTAATAGTATTTTATTTTTCCAAATATATTTAAAGAAAGTTTTCACCATTCACCTTTGTAAAACCTTATGTTCCAAATTTTTCTCCTCTCTTCCTGCCAAGACAGCAAGCAATCTGATATAGGTTAAATATGTGCAATTCTTCTAAGCATAATTCCATATTCATTGTACTGTACAATAAAAATCAGATCAAAAGGGAAAAAAATCATGAGAAATAAAAACAAAACAAAACAATCAAACAAACAACAACAAAAAAGCTTTGATCCACATTCAGTCTCCATGATTCTCTCTCTGGATACTGATGGCTCTTTCCATCACAATTCTATTGGAATTGCCTCAATTCATCTCATTGTTGAAAAGAGCCAAGTGTTTCACAGTTGATCATCACATAACCTTGTTGTGTACAATGTTCTCTTGGTTCTACTCACTTTACTTAGCATCACTTCATGTAAGTCTTTCCAGGCTTTTCTAAAATCAGCTTGCTCATCATTTCTTAGAGAACAATAATATTCCATTATATCATATATCATAACTTATTCAGCCATCTACTCAATTTCCAATTCCTTCCCACTACAAGAAAGAGCTGCTAGAAACATTTTTGCATGTTACACTGATTTTTTTCATAACTTCCTAGGACCTCAATCATTGTAGGAAAGTATTGCATTAGATACACTCTGAGGGATTTTCTTTTCTTGTAGATACGATTTTTCTTGCACAGCAAGATGAGTGTGGAAATATGTATACATCTATTTGATTTGTCAAGTATTTTAATAAAACTAACATGTAGTGGACTTCTTGCCATCTAGGGGAGGGGAGGGGACTAGGGGGGAAAATTTGTAACGGAAAGCTTTGTAAGGATCAATGTTGAAGAACTACCTATACATATGTTTTATAAATAAAAAGCTTTAATTAAAAAAAAAAGATATACTCTGAGGCCATTTCCAGCCCTAGATCCAGTATAGTATTAAGGTTTATCACCTTAATACTATAATTGTTTCCTCAGAATCTGAGAAAACAATTACAATAGTAATCTGCTCAGAGCTCATATGTTCTTGGAAGAGTAGATATTCTTAGAAGAGTAGATTTTCTTGAGAGTGGCAAACAACTCTGATTGGTTAACAATTAATGAGAAAAATGAATATTATAATGAAAAGTAAATTTATTTTAATGAAGAGCTGGAGACTCTCGATTTCAGACCTCTCCCAGACTAAGTATCTAGACAAAGGATCTACTCTCTTGACTAAACCTGCCAGATTGGAATATAAATGGCTGAAATTCACCTTAGATTAAGTTCTTTCTATTTGAGTAGGGCAATAACTCCCATCCAGGATCAAAACACACATATTGGAAGAATGTAATTCTCATCCAACAATCCATATCCTTTAGATGCTGTCTTGGCCTAATAGAGAATGAAAATCTAAGAAGGGAAAAAAAAAACTCCTGGATCTCCCCAGTACTTGGTTATTTAAGAATCATTCTCTCACCTCCCTTCAGCAAGAATTTATTAAATGTCTACTGTATGGGAGACCCTGTGATGGGCATTTGGGGATAGAAAGATGAATAAAACAGGATTTCTGCTCTCTAGGATCTTATTGACTAATAGGAGTAGATTTAAAAAAAATATGAATACTATAATGTAAAATGAAATGTAGCAAGTGGATTAGAGAGAAATATAGCAAGTAGATTACAAATGTAGCAAAGTGAAAGGAGAAAAGAAAAAGATCACTTTTTTTTTTTTTTTGCTTAGGAAATTGAGGTTAAGTGACTTGCCCAGGGTCACACAGCTGGGAAGTATTAAGTATCTGAGATCAGATTTGAACTCAGGTCCTCCTGACTTCAGGGCTGGTGCTCTATCCACTTTGCCACCTAGCTGCCCCAATCACTTTCAACTAGAAGAAATCAGAGGAAGATGGAAATAGAGCTTTTATGTCAGATATATTCTCCATAGGTGGAACTGGCGTGAATAGTGGAAGTGGGAGAGTATATTTCATGTTCATGAGATAATGTCAGCAAAGATGACAAAGACAGGAAAAGGTGGAAACAATTTGGCATCATAGAAGTCAGAGAAATTTTGAGTATAGCTATTATTCTAAACCTACTGGAGCTAGTAACTCTGGATCTTGTGTTTGTTTGAAAAGGAGTTTTAGGTATAGAGTCAAAAGACCAAGATCTGAGTTCTGTTTTAACATTTATGCCATCAGACAGATCAGTGAACCTCTCTGAGATTCAGCTTCCTCAACAGGAAAAAGAAGGGTTTGGACTAGATGCTCTCCAAGAATCATTATATCTCTGAATCCTAGGATCTTTCATCGGCAAAATGGGTTTTATAATATTCCCACTGTTTCCTTGGATCTGTAGTCAGGAGTTGTATTGTAAACCCTAATTCTGCTAGATATTAGGCAAATCATTTGACTTCTCTAGTCCTCAAGCAGTCTTTTTTTTTTTTTTTTTTTTTTTGAGGTAGTTGGAGTCAAGTGACTTGCCCAGGGTTACACAGACAGGAAGAATTAAGTGTCTGAGCTCATATTTGAACTCAGGTCCTCCTGACTTCAGGGCTGGTGCTCTATTCACTGTGCCACCTAGCAGCCCCCATTAAACAATTTTTAAAGTAAAATTTTATTGATATCTTTAGTTTTTTTTACAATGCTATATTTTTTCCCAATATCCCTCTGCTTCTTCCTCCCAGAGGATAATCCAGATATAACAAATATGTTATTTGTTTTTTAAATATTTTTATTTTTTTAAATATAAAATACAAATAAGATAAAAGAAAAGAGTTAAAAATCATAATGTTATTGAGACATTGAATAAGTCTGAAAATATTTTCAGTGTGTAACATGTAAACCTCCTACCTCTATGAAGGGGTGTGTTGAGAATGTCTTCTTAAAGTTCTTTCAAGCCAAGCTTGTTCTTTATGATTTTGTAACATTCACTTTTAATTTTGTTTTTGTATCTGTGTGTGTGTGTGTGTGTGTATATAGAGAGGGGGGTTGTTCTTGCCACTTATATGACTATAATCATTGTGTATCTTGTTTTCTGGTTCTGCTTATTTCATTTTGCATCAGTCCAATATCGACCTTTCCAAGTTTGTCTGTCTTCATCACCCACATTATTTCTTTTTCTTTTTTGGTTTCTTTTTTCTTTTTAAAGCTTTTAATTTTCAAAACATAAACACAAATAATTTTCAGCATTCAGCCTTCAAAACCTTGTATTCCAAATTTTTCTCCCTACCTTTCCTCATTCCCTCATGTAGAGGGCAAGTAATCCAATATATGTTAAATGGGCAATTCTTCTGTACATATTTCCACAATTATCATGCTGCACAAGAAAAATAAGTTCAAAAAGAAAAAAAAATGAAAAGCCAAATGCAAGCAAACAGCAACAAAAAAGTGAAAATCCTATGTTATGATCCACATTCAGTTCTTACAGCCCTGTCTCTGGATGCAGGTGGCTCTCTCCATCATAAGACCATTGGAACTGGCCTGAATCACCTTGTTGTTGAAAAGAGCCATATCCATCAGAATTGATCATTGATAATCTTCTTGTTGCTGTGTATAAACACACATTGTTTCATACAGAACAGTAATATTATATTCCATTACATTCATGTTTAGTAATTTCCCAATTGATGGACCATCTTTGTTTCTGAACTGATTGCTATCACAGTTAGTGCTACCATAAATATTTTGGTGTATATGGGATCTAACTTTCTTCTTATCATAGCTTTTTAGGAATGAATTCTCTGGATCAAAGGGTATGAACATTTTAGTCACTTTATTTGCATAATTCCAAATTGCTTTCCCAAATGACTATGTCAATTCACAGGTCCACCAACAATTCCCCAGTATGTGAATCTTCCCCAAACCCTTGTAATATTGACTATTCCCATCTTTTGTCATCTTTTTCAGTTTCCCAAATGTAAGGTGAAACCTCAGGAATTCAAAAAGCTAATTCTAAGGGGGAGGAGGATCATACACAAATAAGTATGTACATTTGAGATATATTTATTGTTATTGGTGAGTTGTACTTGATACTTTGTGACTCCATTTGGGTTTCTTGGCAAAGATATTGGAATGGTTTGCCATTTCCTTTTCCAGCTCATTTTACAGATGAAAAAACTGAAGCAAAGAGTATACTCTCTCCATTTTACCACATAGTTGCCCATTATGAGACATCTACAGTTATCCCTTCCACATTGTATTTTTCCCCAGTATGATTTCAATATATCATGGGTAGGCATAAGACATTACATGAGGGGCAGTCAGATGGTGCAGTGGATGGAGCACTGGCCCTGAAGTCAGGAAAGACTTGAGCTCAAATTCAGGCTCAGACACTCAACACTTCTTAGCTATATGACTCTGGGCTAATAACCCCAATTGCCTCAGAAAAGAAAGAAAAAGAAATTAAATTATTTTTTAAAAATACTATTTACTTCTTTTTTCTATTTTTTCTTCTCCCATGATTTTTCCCTTTTGCTCTGATTTTTCTCTCATAAAGTAATGTATATTATAATAAATAATTTTTTAAGTCATTAAATGAGGATTTTGTGGAAGCTGCAGATGAGTCTCAAAGGCCAGAAAAAAGTTTATGCTTAAAAAGTATATGTAATATTGTACGATATTAACATTTGATCTTTTAATCCCATAATAATAAATCTCATAATAACTCAGACTTTTTCTTTGGTACCAAGTTAGAGCCAAAAAATTTTACATGGATTTTCCAGACTACCAGCAGTGTTGCTTTTTTATTCAGATAACTATATAATTTCCCCAAAGTCTTAGAGTAGTTTTAAGCTAACTTAAAGCTGCACTTTAAGCAAAGAAATTTATATTTGATTCTAGTGGTAGTTTCCTTGCCTTGGAGAGACCGGACTAGCTGACATTTAAGGTCCTTGACACCTCTAAATTTGTGGTTCCATAGCCTGAAAATGGGTTTTAGTAAGGAAAACATTTTGAAAAATATAAAGGGATTATATATTTGTATCAATTGTTAAAATCATGAATAATTGTGATTATATAAACTAGACAGTTTATAATTATATGTAGAGAACAAATGTACATTTAGACTAACACACAAACTAATATGATATTGTCTGAGATAAGACTGTTTTCTAGAAATCTCAGACAATGGTAATGTGACACAAATTTAATTTAAATGCAAATACAAAGCACAGTGCATGCTTCAAGTCTATCTAGTTTACTAAAATAGCTCATTTCAGTTTGACCACAAATTCCCATCTCAAATATATGGATACCCATGAGCTGGAAAAATAAACAGGAAATACTTTCCCATGTGGGAAAATGTATCTGGACACTGTGCTTTAGGGAACTAGAGATTCAGAAAAAATAAAGGACTTAGTGATGGGGTGGGGAATTATGTTGATGGGCTTCTCTATCTTTGAAATGTGTCTCTAAGTTATGAACTTAATGTTCACCAATAAACACAAATAATTATTTTTACAAGGAACTAAACTGGAGGATTTTATGTGAAACTGAATTTATTACATTATCATTTTTAAAAAAGAATACATTACATTTAACTTTTTTCATTCATTTGCCTTTTTTATTCTGAACATAAAAAATCAAACATTTCCATAACAAACTAAAATGGAAAAAAAAAAAGATTGTACATGACACTGAAGATAGCTATTATGTAACCTTCTTTCCCTTTCTCCCCTTTTCCCATCATAAAGGTGACTCTCATTAGACACAAATATATATATATATTTATATTTCATGTGTATGTCTATATATAAATTATAATATATAATAATGTATATATGTATGAATGTAAATATAAAACCTTATTATACATATTTCTACTTATCAGTTCTTTCTCTGGAGGGATAGCATCTTCCTTCTAGGACCTTTGTAGTTAATTTGAGTATTTATAATAGTCAAAATGACTGGTTGTTCAAAGTTGTTCTTAAAACAATATTGTTGTTTCTATATACAACATTCTTTTGGTTCTGCTCACTTCATTATTTCATAGAAGTCTATCATATTTTTAAACTATAAAATTTTGTTCACTTTGGGGCAGCTAGGTGGCAAAGTGGATAGAGCACCAGCCTGGAAGTCAGGAGGATCTGAGTTCAAATGTGGCCTCAGACATATAACACTTCCTGGCTGTGTGACCCTGGGCAAGTCACTTAATCCCAATTGCCTTAGCAAAAAAAAAAATAAAATAAAATAGATTGTGTACTTCATTAAATAAACTTATTAATATTTATTTAATAAGTTTTTATTAAATTTTTAAATTTTCATAAACTTAAAAAATATATGATGCCATCTGAACTTTGTGCTTTTAACAATTTACCAATAGTTCTTTATTTTTTCTTTTTCTTTTCTTTCTTTCTTTTTTTTTTTGCATCTCTGTACTACTCACTAATTCATCTCTCTTCTCCACTTATCAAAAAAAGTCCTCCCTTGTACCAAATAAATACAGTGAAACAAAAGAACCACATAGCTAGGTATGTTGCATTTCACACTTCTGGTCCCACCTCTTGGTTAAGAAACCTTGACAGAACTTCCATTTTTTTTTTTCTATTCTCTCTCTTTTAAAAATCTTTATTCCTCTTGAGCACCCTAATTGGAATGCACTCAACTGCAATTTAGTTGTCACTAAATTGTTATCACTAATAATAACTTTAGTACTATTAATGATAATAAGTATATCTTTGGCTAACTAAAGCAAGCACAAATCTTAAGAACACTTCAATGTGAGATTTTTTCAACTTCAAAACACATTTGCCAGGATGTGAATTTAAAGGGAAAAAAAGAAAAGAAAAATAATCAGTTCTGAAATTTCCAAGATAACTTATTTTAGATTACCTTGGGAGCCTAGGATCAGCAAAAATATTTTGCTTATGATTCACAGTGTTTCTTTACTTGACACTAAGTAAAATATGAAATAATCAAACTCTAAGCACAAACTGGTCATATAATTGGACTCAAACTGATCTGCTTATTGCTGAAAGGAATAGTTAATAGGAGAGGACATGAAAGACCTTTTGTAATAAGATCAAGGAAAAATGGGTGTACGTTTGAACTTGAAGTTGGCGTTTCTTTTCACATCAAGCTTGATTTTGATGTCAATGTACATCATTGTACATTAATTGACAGATGTGCTATATAAGAATGCTAATTCATTCAACATAAATTCATTACTATATGTCCCCTGAATGCAAAGTTCTGTTCCAGGCATGGAATAAGAGGTGCATAGTTGACTGAATGGGAGGTTTGGCAGCCTTTATCCATGACTATATGGATATATCAAAGTTGAATAGAGACAAGGGATATAAGCAATGACAATATAAAAGACTGAAGCATTAGGGAATCAGGATAAGTCAAAGATATGGTCAACTTCCTGCCATTTTGGCTGGTTGATTATGGTCTTCTTCCACAATATCTATCCTAAAGTAAATAAGTTCAGTTTTACACTTTTGTTGCTGTCAATTCAGTCACATCCAACTCTTTGTGACCCTATTTGGGATTTTCTTGGCAAAGATATTGAAGCAATTTGCCATTTCCTTCTCCAGATGAAGAACTGATGCAAACAGCACAAAGTGATTTGCCCAGGCTCACACAGCTAGTAAGTATCTGAGGATGGATTTGACTCAGGTCCTCCTTTTAAGCCTTATTTGCATTACCAACATTTTCTCTATCTCATTCTTACAAAATAGTCAGTCAAGTCTGAGGTAAAAATGCTCACAATGAAATTTTAATAATCAGCTCTCTGGAGCCATTTGAGCTGGCAATTCCACGGGCTTTTACCCTGGGGTCCGTGTTTTCCCTTACGGACCATGGATAGATTTCAAAGGGTCCATAAACTTGGGGAGGAAAAAAATTATACTTTTAAAAAATATTTTTATTTCTTCTCAATTACATGTAAACAAAAATTTTTTGCCAGTCCTGAATTCAGGAGGACTTGAGTTCAAATTTGATCTCAGACACCTAACACTTCCTAGCTGTGTGACCTCGGGCAAGTCACTTAACCTCAATTGTCTCAGCAAAAAAAAAAAAAAAAAATTCAGTTGAGGAATAACTGAACAAATTGTATTATATGATAATACTACTATGTTATAAGAAATGATGAGCTCAATGATTTTAGAAAAACATAGAAAGATTTATATGAAATAATGAAGAATGAAATGAACAGAATCAAGAGAACATTATATACAATAATATGGGTGGCCAAGGAAAAAAATGTACCTTAGAGATTCTAATAAGTATAGGAAAAGGGAAGAAAATATCTTAGTGCCTTTGAGAACATTGTAAAACAGGACTATTTGAGAATCATAGCCCAAAACTATTCCTAGCTGGTGCACAGGCATCTTTGCTTGCTATCTTGATAATGGGAAGCAGGTCAAAACATGAGAAGCATTTGCTCTTTGATAGCAACTGAGCAGGAGTATATCTTGAGGGCAATCATGGCCATTATTTCTCCTGTTCAGGAATTCTTTATGGACACCTATGGCAGCTCATTCATATTGTCCTTTCACATTCATCTCTCAATAGTATTTGCCTGAATTGAAAGCCTGCAAACCAATAGGTATCCTGTATTGAAAGAAAATCTCTTAGGACTATTGAGTACATTTTGCAATGTCCCTCCATTGGTTACACTCTAGAACCTCAGACAGGGATTCAATGTCCAGAGTGATTAACTGCTTGGATCATATGCAGCATTTCCCTTATCACATTGCCACAACTCTGAGATGACCATGACAGATTTATTTAGGCTCAGCTCATCTCATGCTTGGACTATTGCAATAGTTTGCAGATGGATCTGTCTGCTTCAGGTCTCCCTCTTCTCCATCCTTCACTTAGCTGTCAAGGTGGTCTTCTGAAAGCAAAGGTCTGACCCTGTTACCCCCTACACAATAAACTTTATCATTTCCAGGATCAAATTTTATTCGATATTGAAAACCCTTTATAATCTACTTCCCCTTTCCAGACTTCTTTCGCCTTAGACTCTGCTCCCTTCCACATACTCTGGCATCCATTCACTCAGACATCCTTTTTGCTTCTTGAATAAGAAAATCTCCTGACTATAGACATTTTCACTGAGTGTTGTCATGGATGGTACTATCTCCCTTTTCATCTCAGTCTCTTGGCTTCCCTGCCAATTAAATGCCCACCTTCTATAGGAAGCTTTTCCCAATCCCTTTTAATTTTAGTGCCTTCCCTTTGTTGATTATTTTCAATTTAACCTGTATATAGTTTATTTCTACTTAGTTATTTGCACAATGTCTCCCACATTAGATTGCTAACTTCTAGAGGGTAAGGATTATTTTGTACCTTTAATTGCAGCTCCAATGCTTAGCAAAATATCTGATACATAGTAGATGTTTATTAGAAAGACTGAGATCAATAGGACAGGCAGGAGCACAGACTATATTAGAATCATCGGGCTCCATATTTCCCCAAATTGTTTCCTTTCCTTTCATAAGTTAGAGATTTATCTATCAATCTATCTATGTATCTATTAGCTTTGATGTAACTTAGGAGAGCAATTTCAGCACCAAATCAAGTGTTTGAGGTTTAGCACCAAATGTTGGAGTTTGGTCATATAAAGATTTTACAATGGCCATTCTCTTTGATGGTAGCTTCATTTAGAAGTTACAGAAAAAATGAAGAGATACAATAGACACCAGGAATGGCAAATATGAAATAGAGTTGGGAGAGCATATGATTAGCAAGAAAAAGGGTTTTAACAATTAACAATGGAAAAGACAAGTTCCCTAGTGGAACTCATAACCAAGAGAAAGGGAACCAGTTTTTTATACCTTAGTGAAGGATCTGAGATCAGGGTTGATGGAAGAGGGGAAAAGAGATAGTAAGAGCCTGTGTATCTAAATTAATCCAAATAACAATGCTACTTTAAAAATTGTGCCTGTTATTTCAAGGGATGGGAAGCTAGCCTTTGACTAATGTGGCAGAGGACTGACCAATGAAGGAAGGCCCTACCTTGGGATCATGATTAGCAGCTTCTACCTGTTGCCAGCCCCATGAGGAGGGTTGAGTGAAGCTGCTTCTGGAAATGTGATGTTCTATGATGTTCCTAATGGAGTAGCCCTGCTGCCCAATTTAGAGAATGCAAAGCAGTTCTATGATTATTTCTTCCCTCATGAGTGGGAAAAAAAATGTGTTTTGATTGGATACTGAGCTGGGGCTGAGCATTCATACAAAACCAATCTTTTTCTCCACTGGAAGGCTTATAACATGTCTTCCCTCAATTACCACCAGGAAAAAGATTGATTTAGACAGTTAATATCTTTTGTATGTAGATTTAGTTCTAGCTCAGTACCCAATCAAAAACCTTTTCTTCACTATTGTAAAAAACAAAATATTTTACCAAGAACTGTATGGACTCACTGAAGAATGCAGAATTCTTGAAAGCATGGGTGCTAGGTGAATAGACACCCTTTGAAACTCCAAAGGCAGCATTTTATTTCCTATCCTAATGCACAAGTCTCTCCCCTGATTATCCATTAATTGGATGTTACAGAAGTTATGTATCATGAATCTCTATTCCTCATTACATAGCCAATCCCTGTCTCAAAGGGGCTTCCATTTTAGAAGGAGAGAAGGTAACAGAGGCAGGCTAAGAGCAAAGAACAAAAAATTCTTTTAACATCTCAGACCATCAGCCCTGATTACAAAAGTCCCCAAGGAACTTACATTCCTTTGGGGGAAGATTACCTCCATCCTTGATTATTCCTTGATGTCCTTGTGGGTTTCAGTTTTCTAATTTGTTTCATTTCTCCAATTTAATTTTCATAACTTCATATGGAAATCAAAATTCCCATCCATTTCTCACACCATTAAGTGAACAAGAAAGTGATAGAACACCCTTGCATGCTTTGAACCAAGAGGAGCCCTTCATTATGCATCACCTTCTATTTCAGAAACAAGCTCAGCAGACTCCCTACATTGATTGATAGCAGATAGCATCTATTTCAAACGCTTCCAAGACTGGACTCTCATTGTCCAGGCCCCTGTTACTCTGGGATTGTTTGCCAGGAAAGGAGGGGGAAAAGAGAGATGTATCAAGGCCTGGATTCAAGAAAAATACTTCTTAAGGCAGTTTTGTTTTCTCATACCCTGAAACCAAATAGATTCTTCTTCCTACAGCTCCTCCTCCTCTTTTAATTAGGTCTGGCAAAACATTAGTACTTCCTTTGACTAGGCCAAAGGTTCTGGGCTCCAGGCCCAGTTGAATGATTCTACTCATCCTTAAGCTCTTTGCTGTTCACTACCTTAGGGATCTCTAGATCACATTCTCCAATCATGGAGCACCAGATTTCTCTGGGAGTTCCAGGTAGTTGCAATCCATCCCAGCTGTTTGTACGAGGGTTCTTTGGAAGTATCCCTAAGTGACTGAAAGGAAGAAACCAACTGAGTAGTCGAGGAATGAGCAGTTTTGTATTTTTAAAAAATACAGTTCCTCTCCGGGAGAGGGGGACCCAAATTCCCGCCAGTGATCTCCATGGTGAGACAGTAACAGGAAATACAGTTGGACAGCTAATAAAACCATAGCTGGAAATGATAGTTGTCAAAGTCTGTAAAAACAAAATTTGAAAGAACCAAGAGGAACTTTTAGAAGGACACATGCAAAAGCAGCAAAATAGCCAAATAAAGACTCTTTTGGTGGGTATCAATCTGCTTACATGTATGGTGCTGTTAACTTTTTTCCTGAAATCATTCTACCCTTTCCCAGACCCTTTCATTTCTTGTCTCCTCCATTTTTCTAGCTAAATAGCCTTGTGTCCCCGAGTTCCCTTTTCTTCCCAGGAGTGTCTGTATTCTTGGGGCATGTGTAACCGTCAAGTTTGAATTCAGGGGGCAGCTAGATGGTGAAGTGGATAGAACACCCAGCCCTGAAGTCAGGAAGACCTGAGTTCAAATCTGGCCTCAGACACTTAACATGCCCTAAGCTGTGTGACCTTGGGCAAGTCACTTAACCCCAATTGCCTCAGCAAAAAGGCAAAAAAAAAAAAAAAAAAAGTTTGAATTCAATCTGTAAGACCCTTGTCCTGATTAACTGTCTCCCCTCCACTCTTAATCTCAAGATGGAGCCACTAAGAAGCAGTTTGAGAGTCCTGATGATGGAGTCCTGAGTAAGTAGATAAGGATGACAGAGAAATACTGAAGTACATGGAATTACTCCTTGTGGCAAGAGAGGAAGGGAATTGATGGGTATCAGTTCAACCTTACAGTCCTCTGTGAAGATTGTGGATAAGCCCTACCTTGCTAGGTCCACTCAGAAATCTGAGTTATGTCAAAACCCTGCGGTTAAATTTCCCTTATAAATTTGTCCCTGTCTCGTGCTATCTTTGCTGAGTCCCTTTTGGGGTTATAGCCCACATCGACACTGCCTTGTAGCATCTCTCCTCTCACCCCACCAAGCCTCATAGTGTCTTTCTCCTTCTTATAGTTAACTAACTCTTTTAGGGTGCTAAACTCCTCTAGAGATTTAGCTTGCCATTTAAGGGTATACTCCAACCTCATGGGGTATTAGTTGGGAGTTCCACTGAGGAACTTATCTTTTCCATGGTTAATTGTTATATGCACTCCCAACTTTATTTTATGTTTACCATTCCTGGTCTCTATTGTACCTCTTCATTTTTGTCTATAACCTCTTCTCCTAAATAAACCTGTCTTTTGTTAAAGAGAATGGCCATTGTGAATTCTTCACATGACTGAATCTCCTAAATTACATCTTTTGGTGCTGAAATTGCTCTCCTAAATCGCAACAGAGATGTGTGTCAATCCATTTTTTGTAGTAACATCTTGGCTTTCTGTCCACAGGCCTCTACCGCGTTCCTTTTTCTGTACTGAGTCAGGAGAAGGGAGGAAACAAGGAGGATATCCCTGTTATCCTTGTCACTAAGAAATTAGGGCAGCTTGGGTAACAGGATAGATAGACAGTGTTAATCTCGGAGCCAGAAAGATTCTTCCTGAGTTTAAATCTGGTCTCAGACACTTAACTAGTTGTGTGACCCCTGGGCAAATCACTTAAACTATTTGCCTCAGTTTTCCCATCTGTAAAATGAGCTAGAGAAGGAAATGGCAAATCACTCCAAAATATTTGCTAAGAAATCTCTAAATAATGTTGTGAAGAGATGGACACAAATGAAAAGTGATGAGGATTGGGAGGAAAGTTCCTGATTTCTAAGGTGCAAGGCACATGTGACAAAATCACAATGGTGTGTTCTTTTGACATGAGATGTTGAGACTGTCTTTAAAGATACTAACAAATCAGTTTGGGAGAACTAACTTTTTTTATATATACAATTATAGTTGACAGAGATCATATTATGACTATCTTAACTAAGACTGCCTGGGAAAGCTGATCCTTTTGTGCACTGATTATGATTGACAATAGGAACAGGATGGTCTCATTTCAGCATTTTCTGACAAAATAAGCTACTTTAGAGTTCACATCAAAAACAAACAACTATCTAAATGAGTAGTCAGTATTGGCAATATCAATGAAAAAATTAGTGGTTAGCCTGTTGAATGATTGTACAGCCCATATAATCATTTCCTTACATCATAGCCCCATTTTGGGAGTTTCTGGATCCTTCAGTTAACATTGGTTGTGCCATCTACCAGAGGGTAAGTGATGTGATCCAGAAGAGCAATTCTGGTCGCCAAATGATGAGATTTTTGTAGGCACCAAATGTTGGGTTCAGTCATGTGAAGAATTCACAATGGCCATTCTCTTTGGCAGAAGATAGGTTTATTTAGAAGAAGTTACAGACAAAATGAAGAGCTACAATAGATACCAGGAGTGGTAAATATGAAATAGAATTGCAAGAGCATATAGTTAACAAGGAAAGAAGTAGATAATGATGAAAAATACAAGTTCCCTAGTGAACTCACAATTTTATACCCCATGAGGTTGCATTATGCCCTTAGTGGCAGGCTAAATAGCAAAAGAATTTTAGCCCCTTAAAAGAGTTAATTAATTGAAAGAAGGAGAAAGATACCATAAGGTATGGGGGTGGTGGGGAGGGGATTGAGAGGCAAGGGGAAGGAGTGAAGGAAAGACATGATAAGGTAGAGTGCTGTGGGGGGTTATAACCCCAAGAGGGATTCAGCAGAGATGGTGTGAGCCATGGACAGATTTATGGGAGAAATTTAACTTCAGGAGTTTGACATAACTCGGATTTCTGACTGGGACATAACAAGATGGGGCTACCCTAAGAGGGAGGACCTCCACAGAGGGTGGGTCCACAAGGTTAAACTGATCTCTATCAATACTCCCTGCCTACTCTAGGGAACAATTCCATCAAAGCTCCAATCCTTCTCTGTCAACTGCATTCAGTTACTGAGGACCTCATCATGAGTGGAACTTTTAGCCCAGCATGCCAGTAGACAGTGAGAAAAATGATTATTAATAACCAATGATTGGGGGAGACCTAGAGTTTCCCCCTCTTTCTAACCTGATTTTAAAAAAAATTCAGTCTCTTGAAGGTCATTACAGCTAAAAAGATTGGATTAACTTTCTTGTTCAGACTCTACCCATGTGGAGTAGCCATTGTTTTCTGCTCAGGCTTGGGTGGGACATAAATTATTTGAATAGATTGCCCAGGGGGACAGCAGTCTGAGTATAGAAATAGTCTCCCTGTTTAAATTGATATGATGTCACTCTCAATCCCTTATTGTAATATTCTTCTCTCTTTAATTGTTATTGTTTTGGCCAGGGCAATCAGGGTAAGTGACTTGTCCAAGGTCACAGAGATAGTACATTTCAAGTATCTGAGGCTGAACTTGAACTCAGATCTTCCTGACACCAGGCCTGGTGACTATCCACTAAATCAGGTACCTGCCTCTTCTCTCTCATTAATTGGTAGCCAATCAGGATCAATTCCCACCCTGGGGAATTCTTCAAAGGGTATCTAAACTGTGAGCTTGCTGCCATGTTTGTATTAGGTCTAAGGGAGGTGGCCAAATAACCGTTCTTTTATTGATAAACATGCTGATCTTATGAATAAAATGATTAAATGACCTAGAACTATATCTCTTGAACCTTTTTAATTGTTATAACATGAACTCTGAGGGAGTTGTTCAAATGATTCAGAGGCTAAATGAAGGTGATATACCTATTCTACAATTCTACTCACTGCCTCATGTTTTAATATTTTAAGTTACAAGTTCATTTTAAAGCATTTGTCAATATGCATTTGTTAGTTTTTTGTATTGCAAGCATTTATTTTGTGTAGAGGAAATAAAGAGCTATCCCATATTAATATGGTGCTGCACTTTGGAAGGATGTAGCAATAACCCCAAGGCCACCTGACTTAGGGAATGATGTATTCCTAAATACATTAGGAATGATATATTTCTTCCCTTAGACAATCCTGCCCCAGTTTACTCTATATGACCAGAATGCTGAGCCCACAAACATTGTTGGCTATTAGATAACAGCCTGTTGGTCAGTGATAACAGGGTTTCTGAGACTAATGAGCAACAATAATGAGGTACTTAAAATTAACAAAAGTGCAGAACAAAACTGGGTGCCCACCACTTAGACCTGGTGAAATTTCAGGCCTAAAAACACACCTCTGGAAGATTTCTCCTGTGACCTCCATTTAGAAAACTATGAGTACTGCACCTCCATACAAAATCAGAACCAGACCACAGCTCAAGATCATCTCAATGCCATAAAATTAGCATGTCAGTGATATAAAGTACCTGGTTTTTTTTTACTTTTCCCTATAAATAACTTCTTGCTCCTGGTTCTTTGCTAACTTTTTTTGAAATTTAGCCTGCTTTAATTGACTTAACAATCATAATAAACTTTGCCTCTTGATTTGGAGAGGAGTCTGAGCCTGATCTGGAACCCAATATTTTTGGGACCTTCTTTGAATCTCAATGATATTTTATTCATATTGTACATAGGGAATTTTTCTACTCTTTTTGAGATGACTGAACATGAGCCAAATCTAATCTTTAGTGATTCTCTTTAGAATGGTGGAGTTAGGATATAAAGATGGAGAATTAAAAAAAAAAAAAAAACAAAGGAGTTTGCTCCCTCTCTTTTGTGGTCAGCTTCCATCACTCTAGTCTGCAGGTGTGCATCCATGTAGAGGGAGAGAGTAAATTCCTTGGTTCCATGGATTCAGCATTGGGGTATGTTGTTACATACGAATGATTAAATGCTTGCTCTAAGCTAAGCCCTGTGCTTAGCACCTGGCGGTTTTGGGGAAGACAAGTAGAAAAGTAAGTCCTCACTCTCAAGAAGCTCATGTTCCAAAAGGGGAGACCACTCATATAGAAAGATTTGACTACAAAATAGATGAGAAGGCTGAAAGAGTTCTTAGGGCCTAGTGCCCTAAGGCAAGGGAGATAGTAACGAGACTTCTTTAGTATTATTTCCATTGATCAAACTGATAACTGTTTTCTCACACAGTCACTTGGAGGTGACAAAGATTTTATTTCTGGGTCTCTTGAGGCTGTCTGCTTAGAAGGTGGAATCCTGTTAACAGAATTTTACTTTAACTGTTTCTAGGCTGTAACTAGCTGGAGTCTCATAAAGCTGGCCTAGAGACAAATTTTTAGAAAAATAGTAGAGGTTTAATTAATTTCAGAGTGAGCAATGCAGTTTGCAAACTGGAAGCTCTCCTGGGCAAGAGACCTTACATGTTGTAGCAGAAGCAGAGATTTTATTCACAAATCATAAGTGGAAAGGTGGATTATGATGCAATCATTTTTCAAGGCCTGAAGCCCCCAATATTGGAGTTCTCCAATTCTGTGGGAACAATTAAGTAATTATTTCAAATCTTGGGGGTTATTACTTGGTGGGGGATAGGACCACAGTTCTGTGATGAACAGAATTGTTTTGCTATCTTTGATTCACTTCACTTAGTATACAGAGGAAAGTATAGTCAAAAACTGATTGATCATTTCAAGTTGCACTGTGAGATGGACTCCTGTCAGAGTCTGTTGGGAAAATGGTAGTTCTGCCATCCAGAGCCAGTGCCATTAGTTGAAAGAAGAGCAGAAGCCATTTCTTCTTCTGTAGCACTCTGCTCTAGGTATACTCCTTCTACCTTTCTCTTACACACAACTCAGAGTTTATAGCTTCTAACACTGTAGTTCCTGAATCTCTAATGGTATGTTCTCCATTATCAATCAACTGATTGAACTCCATTAGCCTCCTTAAAAAGGATTTATTGAAAAAGAATGGCAAGAACAGCTGTAATAAAATAGCATTCTTTCCCTAAATAAGGGCAATACCCTTCCCTTGGATACACAAGGTCCTTGGGGAAAGTGGGCTCAAATTTAACATACTGGTGTACCTCGAAGATATTGTGGTTTATAGTGAATTTAATTAATATTATTTGTGTTTTGACTGTCCTTTTCCTCTCCTAAGGCCTCTCTATGCAATAATATTGAAATTAGGTCAATTAATATCCCTACAAAGATCTTTAAGTGTTCAAGTGAAAGGAAGAGGTGAACAATGTGGCAAGTATTGCAAAAAACTGAATCACATGAATGTTTCAGTTTCCCAGTACATATAAAAGTTATATTTATATTGTACTGTATATTAGTATGTCTAATTATGTCTATATTATTATTGTCTTAAAAATGTATATACCTTAATTTTAAAATACTTTATTGCTAAAAATGCTAATCATCACCTGAACCTTTAGCAGTATTTTTTGTTGTTGTTGGTAGAGGGTTTTGCCTTGATGTCAATGGCTGCTGATTGATCAGGGTATTGGTAGCTTAAGGTGGGACTGTGACAATTTCTTAAAAGAAGACCATGATGAAGTTTGCCATATCATTTGCCTCTTCCTTTCACTTGAACACATAAAGGCCTTTGTAGGGATATTAATTGACCTAATTTCAATATTATTACATAGAGAGGCCTCAGGAGAGGAAGAAAGACAGTCAAAACACAAACAATATTTATTAAATTCACTTTCTTATATAGGTGTGGTTCATGGTACCTCAAAGCATTTCTAATAGTAACCTCAAAGTGATGACAGTTATTACAGATAACTACAGAAGATATAATAATAACTAAAAAGTTTGAAATATTGCAAGAATCACCAAAATGAGGCACATAGACACAATTTGAACACATACTATTAGAAAAATGGGATTGATAGACTTGCCCAAGACAGATTTGCGGTAAACCTTCAATTTTTTTTTTTAAGAAATTATTTTTTTAAGTTTTTTTTTTAGCATATTTCTTTTATATATAGATACATTTTATTTAATGCTTTTTATTTGCAAAACATATGCATGGGTAATTTTTCAACATTGACCTTTGTAAAACTTTCTCTTCCAAATTTTTCTCTCCTTCCCCCCACCCCTCCCCTAGATGGCAGGTAGTCCAATACATGTTAACTATGTTAAAATATATGGCAAATGAAATATGTATACATATTTATACAGTTATCTTGTTGCACAAGAAAAATAAGATCTAGAAAGAAAGTAAACCTGAGAAGGAAAACAAAATGCAAGCAAACATCAGCAGAAAGCGTGAAAAAATTAAGTGTAGCTCTCTGCTGACCCCAAGGATTGATGATTTTCTGGAGTTCCCACCACACTCTGTGGGTACTCTCCACAGCCATCTGTAACTTTCTTTCACCACTACTTTCACTACTGCTTCAGAACACTAGTGGGTCCTTCTGATAGAACTCTGCCTTTCCTGAATTCATTAATCACTTCAATACACATCTTTTGGAAAACTTATTCACTTGAGGTCAATAAAGATTGAACATAAAAGGAAAGAGGTCCCATATATTTCCAAACACATGGCAGCTAGGTGGAAGATAGGGCAGTTATCCTTTCCTGACCCTAGGGCTTACAGCAAGACTTGTCCCCCACTTGCTGACTGAGCAATCAGCAATTAGATGTCCTTTCATACTCACATACTAGCAGCCCTTTAGTCACACATGGTTAGAAACATAGCTTTCATATGCTGCATTGGAATAGGGAATATTTGGAATATCTGCACATGCTTTGTATGACTCACTGGAAAGGACAACTCTATAGATTTCCTAATATGTAGATTCCCACCTAGGTTTTCTCATTATATATCCATCATCCACTTTTTTCATTATATATACATTATGAATAGATAGCTCTTTTGTTTGTTTTTAATAAAACTTTTATATTATTTTCCCAGCAATGAAGTTATTAGGCTAAAGGGCATGAATTTTTTGGGATTTTTACTGTATATGATCATCTTGTTCTTTTAAATAATTTTTACAAGCATGTAATTCTATCAGTAATGAACTCATGTAGAGAGAGTTTCTCTACTATCCCACCAACATTGAATTTCAGTGTTTTGGCTAATTTAATGGATATGAGGTAGTTACTCAAAACTGTTTTTATTTTCATTTCATAGTTTAGTACTAAGATCAAGTATTTTCCCATGTGATTATTAACAATTTGCTTATTCATTCAAAAACTACCTATATATATCTTTTCATCAGTCCCTGTTTTCTATCTTCCTATATTCCCCAAGAATCTGCTGTTTGTATGCCTTTTTTTCTGTCTTCCTGATAAAACCTGCTCCCTGGAAAAGTCCTGACAATATTCTTTCACATTAGGATGTGAATGATTGAAAAAACTTAACATGTTACTACTGCAGATGGTGGGATGGAAAGAACTTAATATGAATCATAGTTAAAAGACTGGGAACTGATCTAACCCATTTATGTGATACTATCTGAATATCCGACTGCTCAATGTCCTTATCTGTGAAATCAGCTAATTATACTTGTATTACTTCCCCATCTCCTAAAGTCCAGTTGAGTGTCCCATGATTTGAGACAAGAAGGAACTTGAGGCCTGGAAGCAACTTTAAAAACTACAAATAAAATTGACTAATATGTATTGTTGATCCCAGAAAAAACTTAAGAGAACTTGAGGGGAGGCCTGAGTTTAAACTTGACCTCAGACACTTCTAGTTCTGTGATCATAGGCAAGTCGTTTAACTTTTTTTGTCCCAGTTTCTTAACTATAAAATAAGGATAATAATATGTCCAGTATAGGCACATATTGAGCAGGTAGGTGATACAATAGGTACAGTGCCAGGCCTGGAGTTAGGAAGATTCATCTTTCTGAATTCAAATCTGGCTTGAAACACTGGCTGTGTGATACTGGGCAAGTCAACTAACCTTGTATCCCTCTGAAAACAACTGAACAACAACATAGAAATATAATAATAATGCCCATAAATAGGACAGTGTCTATTTGACACATTTGATATTTTACCAAAAAATGTATTTGTAGGTATAGAGTATTTGTTAATCAATTTTCATTATAAATGCATTTATGGATCACATTAGTTAAAAAAATCCTTTTGTAAAGTGAACTCTCTTTTCATGCAGCAAATGATCACTTCCTAATTTATCTATTTTATAGTTCAGATTTTTATATCCTGAATTTTCTTTTATGAAAATAAACCATGATATGATTCTAAGTTTTTCTGAGGCAAAAACATTTTTTTCTATTTCTTTAATATCTATCCTTCACTCCTAGCCAGTGACTGGTTCAATTCTATGCACAAACTGTGTTCAATCAATGCTTGTTGAATGAAGGGATGAATGATTAATCATCTTCTAGCCACCTCTGCTTTTGAAAGAGAAACACTCTCAGACTCCTCCCCTCTCCCCAATCTGTATGCTCCAGAAGGCCTTTATTAGATTCTTAGAAGAGAATGCCCATTAGAAAAACAAATTACAGGAGGCTGCCCTCAGAGCTAAGCTGCTGGCTGGGGCAATGTAATAAGACGGACCTAGTATTCCTTTGGGGAGCATAGAGATATGGGGGAAAATCATGTAAATTCATAGGCATACAAGAGGTCTATAAATCTTGTCATTTGAGGATTATAGTGCTGCAATTTTTTATTCTGATGAGAAATGCCAAGAAGACAAAGAAGAGGGAACATTTTGATGTTATTATATAGGCATATGTCATTCTGGATAAAATTTTAAAAACTCTGGACAGTTCCAGATCAATGAGGAATTTTTATAAACTATCCAGATCTGGAACCATTTCTGGTTCTGCCCTTCAGCACCTGTAATTAACCACAAGAGGGACAATGGAAAAAGTACCGAAAGGCACATTGGGAAGTATCTATGAAATATTTACAGGGTTGCATTTTCATTGTGGAAAATGTCTTTCAGGAGACCGTATGCTCATTTCTCTTGAGAAGAAAGTGTGTGTGTGTGTGTGTGTGTGTGTGTGTGTGTGTGTGTGTGTGTGATGCACACTCAGATGTCAGGAATCTGTGTGTATGATATGTATGTTAGGGCTAAAATTCTAACATGGGCCAAGGATCTACAGCAGGGAAAACCCAGTCATCAAATCAAATTAAAGCCTTAAAATTCTTCAAAATCTGGTTCTAGTCTAACCTTCAAGGCTCTTTTTCCTTTGTTCTACCTATTGAACAATCTAGTTTTCTTTAAATCCCACCTGAAACCCTTTTACTGGTAGCCTTTCCCTATCCCTCTTAATTCCAGTGCTTTCCCTCTGTTAACTGTTTTCTATTTATCCATATATAGCTTGTTTTGCATATATTTGTTTGCATATTTTCTCCTCTGTTTCATTGTGAGCTCATTGAGATCAGGGATTATTTTCTTCTTTTTGTCTTCCCAACCCTAAATAAGCTCTTAATAAATGTTTATTGATGGATTGATTATTACACATTACTTCCCTTCACAAACTTCAGGGTCCAACCAAACTGGTCTGTTTTCCCTTCATCATAAATGCTATTCTCAGCTTTGGTTCACTCCCACTTTTCCTGGCATTTATACCTACATACCTGTTACTGAATGAAGGTGGAGAAAATCACACAACCATTTTGACTGGGTCCACTACAAATATATGTACCATAACCTAAATTGGGCCCTTACTGCTGCTAGGCAATCCTGCTAAAGCTCCCTTATCCTCACTTTCCCACTCTCCACAGTGCACACTCATGTCTAGCTCCCCATCACTCCATTCTCTTAGCTGAGAACTTTGCTTCATATTTTCCCCTCTTCTCCCTTCTTCCTTATTTTTGAGAGAAATAATTCATTTGGATCCCTATTCTTTAATCAGTATTAATAAATTTGATAGAATCATATCAAAGTCCCAGACCTATGAGCTGCAGATTCTAAGTTTACTTACTTAATTATGAATCCTTCACCCTTGTTTTGCCTTGTCACGATGGCCAAGACCAGCATGGTAGAGATCACAACCACATGGAAAGCTCCCTTCCTCCCCAAATATTTTTGTACCTCTGGACCAATCACTTGTCCAATAGGAACAGATGACCATCTTATGACCACTTAGGCCACTGACTGTGACAGTTTATATCATTTCTTCCTGCCCAAATTAAGGAGAAACCTGTTTATCTTATATGGAAATATTCCTTGTTTCACCCAGTTTGTGACCCTGCTGTCATAACATTTCGCTATTCAATGGAATTACTCTGTCTTTGGTATAACTGTTCCAGAATGACCAGGCATCTAGACCTATAAAAATAGGGTCCTGGAAAGAGGAGGCATCTCAGATCATAAGAAAGATCTGAGGTACTTTTAATTAGAGGGGATTATGGATCTTTTAATAAAGTTCCATTGGCAAAGATCTCTGCCTCAGTCTCTCTTATCGTAGTTGGGATAATTTTAATCCCCACATCTCCTATCAGGTGCCTTTTGCTGCATTCTCCTCTTTCATCCCTGTATAATATAATAAAATAGGCTTACTCCTTACTAAAGTTAAACCCTCCACTTGTTCAAGTGACTGTATTTCATTCCATCTCCTCCAACAGATCGACCACTCTGTCAACCCCTCTCATTCACTTATTTTCAATTTCTTCCTCTCTGCTATTCTCTGTTGGCTCATTTCCTATTGCCTACAAACATACTTATGTCTCCCAATCCTGGGGGAAAAAAAAAAAGACCACTTGATCCTTCTATCTCTTCTGCCTTTGCTAAAATACTTGAAAAACTTGTCAATCAAAGGTGCTTCCACTTTTTTTCCTGTCACTTTCTTCTTAACCCTTTACAATCTGGCTTGTGAATTTATCATTTCCACCAAATCTCTCTCTAAAGTTACTAATAGTCTCATGGTTGCCAAATCCAATGGCTTTATTCTCCTTGACTTTTCTGAAATCTTGAAAAGTGGTGATCACTCTTTCCTTTTTAATTTTCTCTTTTCTCTAGTTTTTTTTTTGTTTTTTTTTTTTAGTGGGGTGAGGGGAATCACCACTCTTTCCTGGTTTTCTTTTTATCTATCTGACCACCCTATGTCCTTTCCTGGATCCTCTACTAGACCACAACCTCTAATTATGTGTTGTTCAGAGTTCTGTCCTGAGCCTTTTTGTTTTCTCCCTCAATACTACTCACTTGTGATTTCATCAGTTTCCATAGATTTAATTACCATCTCTATGCAGATAATTCTTAAGTCTTTTTCCTTCCCCAATCTCTCTGCTGACCTTGAATCTTTTATCTCCTTTAGATGTGACCGTTTTTCAAACTAGACATTAAATAAACATTTTAAACTCAATATGTTCAAAACAGAATTCATTATCTTTCCTCCTAATCTTTTTCTACCTCTTAATCTTGCCTATTACTATAGTGGACAACATCGTCCTCCCAGTCACTCAGTTTTAGACTCCATACTATCTCCCATCCTCCTCACATCCAGTATATTGCCTGCCAATTTTTCCTTTTCAACATCTTTAGAATATGTCACTTTCTTTCCTCTGACACTGCTACCACTTTATTTATGACTCTCATCATTTCATACCTGAAGTATGTCAATAGCTTGCTGTTGGATCTGCCTGCCTCTAGTCTGCCTCCACTTTAATCTATTTTCCATTTCAGCCACTTAAATGATTTTCCTAAAATATAGATCTGATCATGTCACTCCACTCCATAAACTTAAATTGCTCCCTATTTCCTTCAGGAATAAATACAAATTACTCTGTTTAGCATTCAAACTCCTTCATCACCTAGCCCCTTTCTATCTTTCCACTTTATTATGACACATACTCTTTCATTAAGTGACACTCATGTGGGTATCTTTGTATACTTCCTCTTTTATTTTTTTTAATTTAAAATTTTTTTTTTGTTTGAATCACAGGTTTAATTGGAGGGAAGTAAATCAGACAACTTTTTCAATAAAACAAATAGCTCTTGTAACTTCTATATATATAGTTACAACATACATATAAGACCAATACAATCAGCCTACATTTTAATGGAGGAAGAGTTTTGAGTAAGTAAAGAATATAATCTTGTATAATATTGGTGACATCTGAAATTTCATGTTTAAAAAAAACCCCATAAATTATATTAGTAGTTGGTGAAGTGACATCAGTCATTTTACTAATGGAAATCAACTTGATATAAACAATATAGCCTTGCTGTGATGTTGTCATTAGGTAATGGCAATGGAAATTATTTTAAGACTGAGTAATATGAAGTTCTTTTGGTACCTGAAAGTGGTGGAAGATACTCCTTAAACCAAATTCTGCTTTATGGTACACTTCCTCTTTTAAAATTCCTTTTTGTCTGTTGTCTTCCACCATTAGAATGAAATCTCTGAGAGTCAGGACTACTTATATACGTGTGTGTGTGTGTGTGTGTATTCACATTCTTTGTGGTTAGCACAGTGCCTGGCACAGTGAATGCCTAATAAATGATTGTTGCTTTAACTGGAGTCTGTTGGCTGGTATAGAGGATAGTATACTGAATTTGGTGTATCAGTATACCAATAATATACTGAGCCTTATGTCAAGAAAACCTGAGTTCAAATCAAACTTCAGATACTAACCCTGTGATCTTAGACAAAAAAACTGAACTGCCTCAGTTTCCTCAACCTACTTAATAGTGTTGTTGTGAGGATCAAATTAAATAATATTTTTAAAGTGTTTTGCACAGTACCTGACACATGGTAGACAATAAATATTATTCTTTTTTTCCTTCCCCTTATCCTGTATGGATACTCTCTCCTGGCTTCTACCCCTGTAATATGGAATTATTCTTTTCTCCTTGTGCTTCCATCAAGTGCTTCTAATCTAGTTCCCACTCCTCAGGTTCCACTTCTACTACAGGATGTTTAAAAAAAAAAAAAAAGAGAGAGAGAGAGAGAAGAAAACAAAAAATAGTACCTCAGCCCACCAAACCCATACCAGATAGCTAAACCATTTTCAAATTACAATTTGCCTAAAAAGAAATCCCAGATAAAACAAAACAAAACCAAAAAACAACATTTTTCCTTTTTCTTATTTTGAGAAGTTTATAAAGTATAACAAGCAAAAAGATTCTTTCTTTATATAGCTCCTGAGCCCCCCAGTCAGATTCTGGTAAAAATTCAAAGAGGATATACATTCAATGTCCCCTTCTATATTTCTTCAAAATGTGCTAACCACTATTCCTTCTTATTTTACATTTCCTTCTTCATAAATATTTATGTATTCAAATCAAAGTTCTTATGATTAATCAAATCCTTATCTAAGCCATCATTGGTGCTAATTAAGCAGAAAATTAGACCAAATTTGAAAGAAGAGGAAAATTTGGGATTTAATATAAATTCTCTAGGACAGTCTGATATCTAGTCTCCTGGGGAAAACCAACAATGATTGTTGGCTCAGACATTCTTACATCAGTGCTTCAGTTGTCTTTAAGCTTCAATAATAGCATGGTCTTTGATATTGAATAGAATGCATAATGATACTACAAATATGTAACTTTTCAGCACTGAGCCTTATTACTGAGTAGGAACAGGTCCTTAGGCAGTAGTGGGCTCTGGGATTGTTATTTATATATTTATATATTATAAACTTATTATTTCACATGATTATGTCTTGTCTCCTCAACTGGATTGAAAGCTCCTGGAGGAGAATAAAAAGTTGGGCACTGTTTTCTCCCCAATAAATCTGTTATCTTACTGGTGTGGACCCTTTCTTTAATGGTACAGATCACCATCCAGACATTCCTTTTCATCCAATGAATTTAAGTCATCTGTATGGACTTGATTTCTTTAATCAAGGAAGAATATCTTAGAAAAAGACTAACTTTGACAATGAAAATGTAAAACAGGGGATATCTATGGATTTTCTAATTGTTCTTTCTGGCCATGTGAAACCTGCCCAGAGAGTGCATATTTTCAGAGCATAAGTAATAAATAACTGAGATTAACTCAATGATAAATCATGGTAATGTAACCTCATCACTTAAAGGTAGGTTTGTTCCACTTCTAGGAATCATTTATGTGTGTGTATGTGTGTTTTCCATTTTCAGTGGATTCACATATTTTCTTGGGTGAGTTTTACCCCTTTTTCCAGCTGCAAATTGAGCACAGGTGCTTTTCTTAGAGGAAAGCAAATAGAACTTTGCCTGGAGTGTTCTATAATTTCAAAACTTATAGTTCCTTCTCATTTTTATTTATATCAGGCATTCTTATCCAGAGTTGACACTGTGCCTCAACTATTTGGATATCTACCTATGAATAAATTAGTCCCATTGAAAATAAAATGGCCCAATTGATCCTAAAAAAACACTCGAACTGGTATTGCTAAGGTACTGACTAGCAGAGAGTCCCACCAGCTTCTGAGTATGAGAACTTTCTTGTAATATTTCATCTTGTGAATTACAGACTTTAGTTGATTGTCACATGAAGTATCTCTTTATAAGTGGAGTGTGCTGTTGTCCTTTGAGAAAGGAAGTGTTTCATAATGTTCCTTCATCATATCTGCAATGAAACAGAACTTTAAGCAAGAGAAAAAAAGGGGATGGGGAAATGTTAGTGTAAATATCAGCTAGAAAAATGAGGAAGAGGGGCATTTTATCAAATGGACCTCTGGACCATTCTCCTTAAAAACAACAAACAAACAAACAAACAAAACCCAACTATGGTACTTTTAAGCAACGAATCAATTAGCCTTTGCTAAGCACCTGCTTTATGCCATCCTTACTAAATGTGCATTTACTAAGCACTTCAAGCTATATGCTAAGAGCTGATGTGTTTCAGTTTACAAGTAGTGTAAAGCTCCTTCAGGCTTTCTTCATCTGACTGTGTAGAGGAAAGACCTGGAATGTGATCAAGCAAGTTTAAGAGACAATGACCTTGTCCCCTGAATTGAGTTTTGTCTCTGTTTTTTTTTTTTTTTTGCTGAGGCAATTGAGTTTAAGTGACTTGCCCAGGGTCATACAGCTAGGGAATGTTAAGGGTCTGAGGCTAGATCTTCCTGACTTCAGGGCTGATGCTCTATCCACTGCGCCACCTAGCTGCCCCTTGTCTCTTTTTTTTTTTCATCTACTTAGGAGAATGACAATGTTTTAGAGTTGGGAAACAGGAACCTCTGAATTGATGATCTGCTTTGTTTTCTTTTAATTGAGCAAATGTCCAGATAGAATGTCCAGGTTTCAGAGGTTAAACTCATAACCTATCATACCTACTATAAGCTAGAGAAAGGCATGACAGAAACACTCAACCCCCTGGACCAGGAAGTGGGGTCCAAAACCCCCCCAACAAGATTTAACCTGAAAGCATTAGTTAGTCGGGAGAAAATACAGCACTGTGTCCTTGAATTTTTTATGTGAGACAAACCATTTCCCATTGAAGATATAATATTCCTCCTAGCTAGGATTGTGGAAAGGAAAAGACAGGCAACTCTCTAAGTAAGAAAGCCTAGAAGAGCATTTGATTAGGGATGGTTCACATTGAGGCAATGGGATACTGATATTTTCTTTAGGAAAACAGCCCATTCCTTAAAGCTCTTTATATAATTATAGGTATAAATATGTGTATGTATAAATGTTTTGTTTATCTATACACATATACATATGCATATATACTTATACAGACATATACAGACACACAAAATATGCCACACATGCATGCATGCACATGTGCCCAGTACACATTCACATGTGTGCATATATCTGTACTCATCATGCAGGCCTGTAATAAGAACATGCATAAATAATAACCACACACACATGCACATACACATGCGTGCATAAACACACGTTGATACAATATATGTACACACATGAACATGTATCTGCATATAGGTATACATATATGTAGTGTACATACATATGTATGTATGTGACTGAGCTAAGAGAACACAGCAATTGAAGCATGAGTCCAGAAGCAGAGAACATTTGTACAAGCATTAACTGCCAAATAGGACCATGACTGGGTAGGCAGTGCATGGCAGAGACTGTATCCCAAACAGCGGTATTTTGCAGAGCCCTGGATGGTGGAGATTTTACATCCATTTAAAGCTGCGTTTAGTGGAAATGTCTACTGTAGCAATGACCAACAGAGAATTGATGTGTTTATTGGAGACTGGGGGACCAAGCCTGCCAGAAGTAGCATGAGGCGATCACCAGAACTTATCAGTCCCTACATGCAGCATGGGAGACATGAGTTGCCTCATCTGTGTTTAAAATAGATATTCTTCATGTGTGAGCATCTCTATGTCTGTTCCCTTTGTGTATCTATTCTTCCTACAAATGGAGTGTATATTTGTGGGAAGGTATGTCCCATTTTTATGGGGGGAATCAAATTCCTTTGCTTAGGTGGTACTGGGGATAGAATTCTGGGCCCAGAGTCAGAAAAACCTTTGTTCAAATACAGCTGCAGGCCCTTAGTAGCTTTGTGGCTACTATCACTATTTTGTGTCTGCTTTAAATATAATCTAAGGATAATGACAGCATCTACCTCTTAGGGTTATTGTGAGGTTCAAATGAGATTTATGTTATAGTGCTTAGCACAATGCTTGATATGTTGAAGGTACTTTAAAATGCTTGTTCTTGTCCTCTGCTTTTCCCTTTCTATGACTGTTAAAAGTAAACAAATCTATAACGGTGAATTATGGTACTGAGTAGATATGTAACATATCTTTTTTGCCATTATAAATTCAAATAGTTTCATTTATTTTTTTTCTATTTACATTATTAGTCAACAGTATATTTTTCTTAGTTCTGATATTATTATATCTTATGTTGTTATAAAGCATCAGTATCTATATTTTTCAAAAATTCTTTGAATTCCTTATTTTTTAAAAATAATATCTTATTTTTCCTAAATACATGCAAAAATAGTTTTCAGCATTCACCTTTGCAGAACTTTGTGTTCCAAATTTTTTTCCCTCTCTCTCCTCCCTCCAAGACAGCAAGCAATCCAATGTAAGTTAAACGTGCAATTCTTCTAAGCATATTTCCATATTCATCATGTTGTACAATAAAAATCAGATCAAAAATGGGAAAAAAAGCCATGAGAAAGAAAAAAAATATCTTTCTCAGCTAACTAGCTGATCCACCCTTTGAGTTGGGTGTGGGTGCCCCCACACACTACATTCAGATGGCATTTCCCTATACTTTTCTCTTCTAGGGCATGTCCTGTACATTATTAACTTCTTTCATGAATATCCTTTCCTCCCAGGAGACATTTAGAAAGCTCTGGTACAGGATGTTGAAAATGATGTCATTTTGTCCAGAGAAATTTGTTTATTTCACTGGTAAGAACTGAGCTTATCTTATCAACAGAATGTAGATATATAATTATTTTCATGATAGATCCAGGGTTGGCAAACTTTCAAAGTACTGGGCCAGTTCTGACCTCTGGGCTTCTGTAGTGCATTGGTTGCTAAGTGCTGACTTTCAAACTCTGGGTGGAAAAGGATCTTTGTTCCTCTTTATAACAGAGGGCCAGGATGCTAGATTCTTGGGAACCAGGGGACTGAAAGTGAAGTTAGAAGAATGACTGAACTTCTAGTCAAACTGCCCTATTAGTTTTTCCCCTTGCACAACACTCCTTTTGGATCTTTGCAAATCAGTCCTCATTTCTGGATCATATTTGATCCTTATCTATGACTCAAGGAATTCCTAGCTTCCTTCAAACATAGTTCTGCTACTGCTTCCTGCACAAAACCTTTCCTGATCTCTCCCCCACTCCCCTTCATCCCTCTCTATTAGCACTCTACCCCCTTTGGAAATTGCTTTTTATTATTTTTCTTTTGGATTGTTTGATTTGGATTTATTTTTATATTGTTTGATTTGTATTTGCATTTATATTTATTTTTATATATTCTGGTAGAGTTCCCTCTGCACTACCCTTCACAAATTGTACTCAATGATTTAGTCCCCTTGAGGACAGCTATACCAGGGTCCTGGAGTCAGCATTTCTAAAATTATAGCTCATGAGCCTTCATTAGTACCCTTGTTTTTAATGGCAAACCAATAGACACAATTGGGGTAACTAGGGGGTGCAGTGGCTGGAATACTGAACTTGGAATTAGGAGGACATTCTCATAATTTCAAGTCTGGCTTTAGACATTTACTAGCTGTGTGATCCTGGGCAAGTCACTTAACCCTATTTGCCTCATTTCCTGTAAAATGAACTGGAGAAGGAAATGGCAAACCACTCTAGTATCTTTGTTAAGAAAACCCCAATTAGGGTCACAAAAAGTTGGACATATCTGAACAACAGCAAGGACACTTTTATCTGTATTATCTTTAAGTAAAAACATTTATTAAGATGGCATTCTAAGATCAATAATAACCAATCATTCCACCCATAAACTTAGAGTACACTCTCCCACAGCTACATATAGCATCAGTGAGAAGATTGGAGTCACATATACATTTTCTCATCAGACTGAAATCTGGCCTTAACTGATGAGTTGTTCCTAGTGTTTTCCTATTGGGTGAGTAGCACTATTGTAAGACATCATGGATAATTTTGGGAAGAGAAAGACTCTTCCCTCTCCCTATCACCCCAAGGCAAAGAATGGTTCTCTCTTAAAAGCTGTGTTCTTCTATAGTTGGTTCTATTCTCTGCTATCAAATTGCATCTTTCTCAAAGCTATGTTCTGCCTTGACTTATAACTGATTCTTTTTAAAAAATATTTTTATTTATTTCATAAATATTCCCCAATTACATGTAAATTTTTTTAAACATTCATTTTTAAACATTTGAGTTTCAAATTATTTTCCTTTCCTCTCACCAGTTATGTTAAAAATAACACTAGTGATTTCATTTTGCCTTTATCCACCATTTTGTGAAGCTGTTTTGGATACTTGTAAGTTGATTTTGGATAAATCACAAAATTACTCCCTCTCCCAAAATTTCTCTGATTTAAGAAATGTCAGAAGGCCTCTCCCTCTCACTTCAATTTCTTTTGCTTTCCTTCATCAATAAGAAATTAGATGTCTCAATTCCTATGCTTCTGTTTTTTGCTGTTTTTGGATCTTTGACTCCCTAAAGCCCTTGTTTGGTTTGTTTCTGCAACTGTAGCCATTGCTACATAAATTGTTATCTGAATGTAACTACTAAGTTTCTTTATTCCTCAGTAACATGCCCATCCCCCCTCCTTGAGAAGCAGGAAATTTGTTATTGATTATATATGTGAAGTGCGAAACCTATTTTCAAATTAGCCATGTTACAAAAGAAAATACAGACAAAAAACTCCAAGAAAAATAAAGTTTTTGTTTTGTTTTGTTTTGTTTTGTTTTGTTTTTTTGTTTTTTGTTAAAGCATGCTTCAATATGTACTCAGAGTTCACTGATTCTCTCTCTCTGGAGGTGAATAGCATTTTTCACTATGAGTCTTGGAATTGTCTTGGATTATTGTCTTGATTGACGTAGTTAAGTCTTTCACAGTTGACCATACCTACAAGAGTGATGCAAGACTGACTATTTAGAGATTATATATGACTTTTTAAAGGGCCACTTGGGGATGATTGTTGATTGATTAATGGTTAGCTATCCTTTAATGGCATCGAGGAATTCTTCTAGGTCTTTTCTATATAGGTAGAGGTCAGGAACTTTATCAGCTGTAAAGTTATAGATTGGGCTAAGAGATAATCAATGTAGGTCCACGGCATAGAGTGGGAAAGAAGAAAAAGTAGAGTGAATGAGGGTGAGTAAGGGAAGTAGAGAGAAAGAGGGAAAAGAAAAGAAAGTAATAAAAATGATAGGGATGAATAGAAGAAAGACTATCATCCACTATTGCCCATAGTAAACTCCAGTGCCATAAGTAGTTTCCTCCTGAGGAACTAGGAGATGTTCTAAAGAATTAAGGCCCCCTTGGATTAGATTTTTTTTCTAGAAGTTGTGATTTCCCTTTGCCTTATTTTTCCTTGAAAAACTGAACACATATATACATGTAAAATAGTGATACAGTAATGGACTACAGGAAATGTCAAGCCCTTAAGCAATTCCTAGGTGGGTGGAGTTATTTGCAAAATTTCAAGATTTCAAACATTGTCCCCAAGGGAATTTGCATAATGGGATCCTGATGACAAAAAAAAAATGCTCTTTCATTTCTGTATCTTCAACCACATTTATTGTTTTTTAAATACATATTCTTTATCTAAGGGATAAAGGCATACATGACTCAGACATTAATGAGTTGAAAGATGTGTTTAGTGAAAGAAGTGAAGTCCTCACTTATGCATAATAACATAGAAAGAGCTTGCATGCTCATTTACTGTGAGCAAAGTTATTGGGAGGCCATAAAAGTTAAAGTAGGGAGTTCTGAGAAAACATATGGGCCTCTCACCTGGAAGCCTCCATGGCAGCCTTGCCCATTAGAAAACCCTTTTCACTTGACAGATGATTAGCTAGGGGAAGCAAATGAAACCTACAAATGGATTAAATGGAAAAATACCACTTACACATGTGCTCAAACCTGGTTTCCTTTAACAGAAGAGCCAATTCATTGAAGTTCAGTATCAGCTGAGACCAGTCTTCAAGGGACAGAGAAAAAGGAATTACAAGATCCTCTGGATAATCCTTTTTGTTTAGGCACTTTGCAGGCAAAGCAAGTTTGCTGAGGCCCTTGATTCTATAAACTTCTCAAAATTGCCAAACCAGTATGGCTGAGGGGGAATATAACATGATGGTGATGATTCATGTCATTCAATCCCAGGAAAGATCAATCCAAATCAGGGAAGAGAACTTGAGAA
Organism: Myrmecobius fasciatus; assembly: GCA_023553655.1. Classification (NCBI taxonomy): domain Eukaryota; kingdom Metazoa; phylum Chordata; class Mammalia; order Dasyuromorphia; family Myrmecobiidae; genus Myrmecobius; species Myrmecobius fasciatus. Next base: position 139,105 of record JAJPUD010002402.1, on the reverse strand, counting down.
ATACCAGGGAACTCCATTTAAAAAACAGCAGCATGATGCACCAGAAAAAAAATATTGAATTGGGAGTTAGAGGATCTAGTTTCTAGTCGTGGTTCTGTCATTAACTATCTGGGTGAACTTGACCAAGTTCTTTAACTACTGTTGACTCTAGTTTTCATATCTGTAAAATGAGAATTTAAGAGCTAGAAAGGGAGTAATTAAATTTAATCTCTGTACCCCAGATTCTGAGTACCCTACTGTCTCCTGGGTGTTTCATTGACCAAAGTAGTGAAAAAAACACTTTAGAAGTGTTTCTGGGTTCAAAGGTGACATAGCATTTAAGCTTTATCATTTAAGCTTTCTTGGTCTTGACTTCCTCCTCTAAAATGAGAGGATTGAGTTAGAAAACCTCTTCATCTTGAAGTCTATGATCCTTTGTCTTGGTTTTGATCTCCCTTAATGCCACTGCCTTCCTTCTGTTGATTATTTTCCAATTATCCTTCATAGCTGTTTTCTCCCTCTTTCAATTGTGAGCTCCTTGAAAAGAGGGACTCCCCCCCCCTTTCTTTGTCTTAAGGGGATTTGGCACACAGTAAGTGCTTCATAAATAATTATTGACTGACTGTTTTTATTTGACCACTAGATTTTCCTGTTTAACTGGCAATCTTTGTTTGTTTTACTCTATAGTCTAGCTTGACTGTAGCAAAATCTTGATCATCAGCCAAGGGTATCTCATTAAACCTTGATTAAACAGACTTTTTTATTTAATGTTTGAAATATGCTAGTCATTATACAAAGAGTAACATTAAAAAAAAAAGATACATAGTTCTTGCATCTAGGAAGCTAGCAATAAGTATATATTTACCAATTTTTGGATAACAAAGCACATGCCCAAATTGGTCATGTCCAAAAACCAGTCTTATGTATTCCATGAATCCTGCCAGGAAGTGGATATTATATTTCATTACAGGTCCTCTAGAGTGACAGTTCTTTACATAAGTACTTATGAGTACTAATTGAGCCAATTGCTGCCCTCAAAGAGCTCAATCTAAACAGGGACACAACAAAGAAATATATAGGAATATGCTATATACAGCATAATTTGTAAATAAATAAGAAAGGGAAGGAACTAGAATTAAGATGGATTGGGAAAGACTATCTATAGAATATGAGATTTTAGTTGGGACTTAAAGGAAGCCAGGGAAGACAGTGAAAAGGAAGAGACATGAGTCTCAGTATTAGCTGTGTGATCCTGGACGAGTCACTTAAATCTGCCTCAATTTCCTCATCTACAAAATGTTCTTATAATAATATTTCTTTTCAGAGGGATTGTTATAAAGTTAAAATGAGATGATATTTTTAAAGCACTTTGCAAACCTCTAAGTAATGCATATAAATGCTTAGCTATTTTGGGGACAGAAGAGATCTAGACCAAGAACTCTAGAAAAATTTGAGGAGGAATGAAGGAAGGCTTCATAGAAAAGGTGACACTCAAGCTGAGCCTTTTAAGAAGACAGAAATAAAGAAGTTGTATCCAGGCATGGAGGTCATAGAAGTTTGTCTATGTGAATGCTAAGAGGCAGGATATGAAATGTCAAATTTAAGGCAGAATTAACAGATCATTTTAGCTGGGAAGGCAAATTATGTGAAAAAAGATTGGGAAGGAAGATTGGAGCCTTGATTTCAAATTATAGTTGAGTTTGAAACATCTTGAAACAAAATAATGTCCAATAAAAGTTTCTAAATGGGCCTATTTTCCTGTAATATTTAATAGATTTCTTTGAATTGTAGTCTGTAGATTGAGTTTGCAAATTATTTACTATAGTTTCAGTGAACAGGATGTGCAGATCAGAGAATATAAAATTCATTGTCTAGCTGACACCACTGTAGCACATCAAAAGGTAATTTTCCCCCCAATTTACCAAAAATCCAAGTAGTAGTCTCCCCCTCCCTTCCTGTTCATTCTCATTTCTGTCTTGTTACCTTCAATGCTACCATTTTTTTTTTTTAAAGGAGGGAAGGACAAGACATGGAGAAGACAGGGGCAATTATGCATTTTGGGAATGTCACATGTCCATTATTAATTTTAAATTATATTACTGCATATTCCATGGAAGCAGGAATGCAATATTTCTAGGTAGTGTTGATACTACTATTACTACTACTACTATCAACACCACCACCACCACCACCACTAGCTGTAGCTGATAAGTAGCTAGCCTTTGAAAATTTGTAAAGCACTTTTTTTGAAAAGACAATGTAATTTATTTTTTTTTGAATAGTATTTTATTTTTCCAAATACATGAAAAGATAGTTTTTAACATACACAAAACACTTTAACATATTAGCTTATTTAAGCATCTTAATCTTCTGAAGTAGCTTTCTTAACCCTATTTAAGGAAGAGGAAACTGAAGCTGTGAGAAATCAAGTGACAGTCATAATACTGGTAAATGATGGTAAAGCAGACAGAGTGCTAGATTTAGAGACAGGAAGATCTGCATTCAAATTTAGTTTTAGATATTTACTAGATATGTGACCCCGAGCAAGTTACTTAATCTCTGTGTACCTTAGTTTCTTCAACTGTAAATGTACAACTGTAAATTCACAACCTAGGCTCTCAGACTCCAAATCCAGTGCTCTGTGCACTATATAATTTCTATTTGCCTTCCAATTGAATATTTATATATTTTATTATTTTTATATTTGTTCCATTAAATTTACTTTGGTCATTTTGCTTGCCATACCAATATTAAAAGTAGTTTTGGAGTAGTTCACTATATACCATAGAGGACTATGTGTTATATAGAGGAATATATTCATATATACATAGAGGAAATGTGTTAGGAGGTAAGAGTTTATGAGGGGCAAGGGAAAAAGTATTTGTCACCTATGCTAAGCACTTTACAAATATTATTTATTATTTTACTTGATTCTCACAACAACCTTGTGAGATAAGTGCTATTATTATCTTCATTAAACAATTGAGGAAACTGAGCCAGGGGTTAAGTGACTTGCCTGGGATCACATAGGTAGGAAACATCTGGGACTGGATTTGAAATCAGGGCTTCCTGACCAGAGGTCTTGTTCTCTACACTAGATTACCTAAACAATCCACATTGTGTATATAATTCCTCAATTCAGTAAATTACAAATCTAAAACAGTTTGTAGTGAGGATCAAATAAAATAAATATGATGTGTTTTGCAAATCTTAAAACATCATATAAATCCTAGATGTTTAATTTTAGGTATTGTTAGAAGCAGAATTTGAACCTTTAAGTTCAAGATTCCTCTTTTTAGTCTGTTAGTCAATAGACATTTATTAAGTGTCTTCTATGTGCTAGGCACTACACTAAGCACTAGGTATGTAAAAAAAATTCATAAGACAATCCCTGTGCTCCAGAAACATAGAATCTAATGGAAGAATCAACATGTAAACAACTATCTAGATTCAGCAATCTAGATTCAGAATAAACTGAAGATAAGCAAGGGAGCAAAAGACACTCAGATTAAGGGGGATTGACAAAGACTTCCTGTGGAAGGGAGGATTTTAGATGAGACTTGAAGGAAAGCAGGAGGTGGACATGAGGAGAGAGAGTATTCCAGACATGGGGGATAGCCAGTAAAAATCCAAAGGGCTGAAACTTTTATATCATCTTGCCTAATATATATATATATATATTTTTTTTGCAAAGCATATTTGTATATTTACAAGCTAGTGTGATACAATGTGGAAGAGAGTATAAAATATAAACCAAAGTTATTTTAATATTTTCATGTGTTTCTCAAGATTGGGGAAATACAATAAAGAACAATTGGGATGACTGGGTGATTCCTGGATAACTAATGTTCTCAGAGGTTTTTTTTTGTTTTTTGTTTTTTGTTTTTTTTAAATTTTAAGCTTTTTATTTGTATAACATATGTATGGGTAGTTCCCCAACCTTGATCTTTACAAAGCTTTCCAATACAAATTTTACCCCCAGTCCCCTCCCCTCCCCTAGATGGCAGGAAGTCCAGTACATGTTAATAATGTTGAAATGCTTGAGAAGTTATGCAAGAAAAATCCTATCTACAAGAAAAAAAAAAGAATCAGAGAAAGGCAACACAATGCAAGCAAATGTCAATAGAGATCATGAAAATGTTACGTTGTGGTCCATATTTCATGTCCCTCTTTCTGGGTGTATATGGTTTTCTTCAGTGAACAACTGGAACTGGTTTGAGACAATTCTTTATTGCAGAGAGCCATGTCCATCAGAATTGATCATCATGTAATACTGTTGTTGCTGTGCATGATGATCTCCTGGTTCTGCTTGTTTCACTCAGCATCAGTTCATGCAAGTCTCTCCAGGCCTCTCTGAAATCGTCCTGCTGGTCTTTTCTTACAGAACTAATAAATATACATTAATAAACTATGAATAACAATGAGAAATTGATAAAAAGACAATTAATCTAAAAATTCATGGGTGGGGATAATGTTTTTCTTTACATTGGGTCCAGGCTCTCTCTTTCCATTCCCTTCCTCCCAGTGTAGGTAGTTATTTTGTGGTGCTTTTTGGTGACAATGAAATAATAATAAAATACTGTCTGTTGACAAGACAGATGTCTTTTGTCTAAGCTTTTTTCTTGAAACTATTCTTTAATATAGGTAGAGTGAAGCACTGTGGGAATGAGATTGTATTTCTTGATTTTTATGCCACTTAGATAGAATATGGACACACAATAAACACTTGATTATCCTTTCAGGAATTATCCACATTGTGGATTGTTTAGGTGATTTAGTATAGAGAACTTCCTGTGGTCAGGAAGACCTGATTTCAAATCCATCCCCAGATGCTTCCTATCTGTGTGACCCCAGGCAAGTCTCAATTATAAAATGAAGATAATAATAGCACTTATTTCACAAGATTGTTATGAGGATCAAGTAAAATAATATTTGTAAAGTACTTGACACAGTGCCTGGCACATATTAGTTAATGAATACCTGCCTCCTCCCCATCATAAACTTTCACCTCTTAACACATTTCTCAACTATCACCATCCTCCATGGTGTATAGTAAACCAAACTACGGTAAGCAAAATGACCAAAGTAAATCTCATGGAACAAATATAATGTTTTCATTATCTTTGCAAACATTCATTTGAAAGCCAAATAGAAATTACAAAGTAAACAGAGCACTGGTTTTGGAGTCTAAGAATCTAGGCTGTGAATCTTGACTCAGTTACTTTCTATTTTTTCACCTTAGGGAAGCCATGTAATTTCTCTGGGTCTCAGTTTCCTCATTTATAAAATGAGAAGAGTTGGATTAGATGATTTCTAATGTCTCTTCTAGGTCTAACTTTTATGATTCTATGAATTTAAAAATTGTTTTCTGCTTTGGATCAACCATGGTTCATATCACTTATCTGGATAATTGAATTAACTATAATTACAATCAAGGAGATGCTGGGAAAGATCATGTCTGGTCATGTCAATTTCTTCTTGTATCAAATATTTGGGGAAGAACATTAATGCTCTCCATTCACTAATTCTGTGTAGAGTATCCTGGTAGGCACAAAGGAGAGGCAAAATTCATATAAGGCATATTCCCTCCCTTTATGGAGTTTTATTGCCTAAAATTGTAATAATGGCAATAGTGATTAGTTGATTGATTGGGGCAATTCAGGGCTAGTCCTCGCTCCTGGATTTCCCAGAAGAACCACAAACAATATTTGGTCTTAGAGTTACTAGGGAGCTAATGGAGTTTATTGAGTAGGGAACCTGTGCTTCAGGAAAGTCACTTTCCTGACTGTGAGGGGCATGGATTTAAGAAGGGCAAGAGGATTAAGGTGTGAGTAGGAAATAATTGGATTTAGCAGCTGGTTGTATGTGAGGAGTGGGTCAGGGAAAGCATAGGGTCACCATAGACAAAGGGACCAGATTTGGGTGGGGGGGAGTAAAGATAAGTAATAAGATCTTATTAATAATTAATTATTTAATAATTTAAATTTATATTTAAAATTAATACTACAATGCATGTGTTATAGATAATAATTACCTGTTAATAATTTAAATTTAATAATAATTAATAAATAAGACTTATATGGATGACAACTGATCCAGTTTATCCTGTAAGACTCACTCTATCCTATCTAAATCAAAGGAGAAGAGCACTCTTACTCACTGGTCACTGCTCCAGGGAGCAGAATCTAACCTCTGAGGAGTGCTTGACAAAACCCCAGCAGTGTTGGAGAGGGGGAGCTGATACTCTGGATTAAAGGTTCGTCCATTTTTCCAAAAGCTCTAGAGCAGGTCCTATTGTAGGTACCTGGGTAAAGGTTAGATTATAATTATTAGCCCTACTCTGAAAGGGGAAAATTGGGAGCTTACAGAGAAGGGGGCAGAAAGAGAGAACATTGGGAAGTTGTATCAGAGACAAGTCCTATGATTGGCTTTCATAGGGAGGATGTGTTGCAAACTACCTTCTCACTCTCTATTGGCTAATCAGTAACCACTGGAGTCAGAACATTGTACTCATTTTGGAGACCACTGTTTTAGGTTGTTAAAGACCACTCTTTCTCTTTCCAGAGAAATAGCTAAATCAATTGATAAATTAAAAGATCCCAAATTACCAATAATTATCTATCCTCATCTTAAAGATCTCTAGATTGGAATGAATTCCATCTTGACCTATTTTTTCCTCCCTTGGAAATCTGCATTACTATCTAAATGTAGCACATGGAATCCAAACTGAATTTGAGTTTGGTTGACCTGGGTTGAAGTTCAGCTCTGCCACTTTTACTAGTAGGACCTCAGTTTCCTAATCAGTAAAGTGTGGGAGTTGGACTAGCTGATCTGTAAGGCCCCTTTCACCTCAAAATCCTGTGATCCAATGAAATTTAATAGTGGAAGAGATTCCCCTTCATGTTTCCTCAGACCTTTCTTTCTGTAACTGACTCCCATTCTCTTTTTTCTAACCTCAGTGAAAACAGAAAACAGCTGGTCACCAGCCTCCTCATAATCACCCTTCATATCCTTGAAGACTGTTATTAAGTCACCCTCAGCTTTTCCTTCTCTAGACTAAATAATTAGTTACTCTTCTCTGCTTCCCTGCACTGATTCACTGGCTGGGGAGCATTTAACTAAGCATAGCTACCAGCCTTGTTTAAGGGTACTCTATTTGTAAATTCTTATGCTCAGGAGGGAAACATAGTTGGCTAGGGGAGATTGTACAGGTTTCATTGGTTGAACCAACAGATTCCCCTATATATCTTCAAGACCCAGAATAGTAGTATCATCACTCAGATATGCGAGGTGGAGAGATCCCTGGGACTCAAGGACCTGCACAACTCAATACTCCAGGGGTGAGTCAAGCTCCCTATTAAAATTTGCTTCTTTTAGTTGCCAGGAACTTCTTAAGGTCATATTGCATCCTCCTACCTCCAGGAGACCCTCTTCCTGATTTCCCATTCTCAATCCTTCTAGCATAAGGAATAGTGTGTATCTGGGGTAATCTTTGATATTGATATTCAGTTCTTCCAGTTTGATAGAGTGGAGTAAGCTTGGGGGTGGAGCTTGGACCTATAAAAGTCTCTTAGTATTGCACTTTAGCATAATCTCATATGAAATAAAGTACTCAACGAAGTCAAATGATGATGATAACCTTTTGTCTAATCTCAGGCTCATTGAGTATTTTTAGTTTTGACCAGCTGGCAAAAAGGTGTGCATTCAATTCCTATCTTATGCAAAGTAGGGCAAATGTAGGTAGAAATTCCCTATAACCTGACCAATTAGGGGTTTACTGTGTGTCAGGCATTGTGCTAGGTATGTTCTGAAGATAGATTAAAATGAAAACCAGTTTCTGTCTTCAAGAAGCTTATATTCTATTCTCCAATGTTATCATCGATTAGCACTGTTCTTAATAGGGAGGGGCTCTTACTATTTCCAAAAATCTTATTTAATCAGTCCATTGTCTGTGTGTTCTGTGATGCTGCCTAGTGTTAAAGGGTCATCTAAAACTGGATCTGCATGGCGTGCTGGGGAAGTGGTATAATTAAATTGACTTTGGAGACAAGTGTTATCAGACTGTTTAGTGCTGAAATAGACACATACACCCGGCAAGGAGCTGGATTCACCATATGGATGTCAGAAATTGCTTTTGACGTTCAAATTCTTGTTAATTAAAATGAGTAATTTAAGGACTATGGTTTGCATGACCACTTCTAACTATATTCCTAATATACTAAAAAAGAAAGTTACTATGTTTTTTCTGCTTTTGTTAAGTGGGCTTTAGTTTTAAGATTGCAGATTGGCTCTATTTTAAGAATAGTACATGGTGGTCTTGCAGGGCATAGGGTTGGTACTGGGGAGGGGAATGAGTTATGACTTTTAATGGCTTTTGAAACTTCTTACTTTGATGGAATTGCTTTTTTTGGGTTCTCTGTTTAACTGTAGAGGTCAAAAACCACCCATGTCATCTTATCTGATGTGATTCTTATCCATGTCCTCTCATAAATCCTCCACAAAAGGATCTACCCAGCGTTCTAAGGACTTCCTCTAGTCTCTTTACATTGTGTGAGTATCAATGGAGCATGTGGGCTATTTATTAATTGGTTATTCCCCACTGTTTCTGTATCACCAATTCACTTCCTTTTCTGCTGTCTCTGATGCTTATTCTTCTTAGCGTTCTTTTGTTATATGCTGCTAGCTCCTCATGAATACCATATATCTCTCCTTCTTTCTCTATTGTTCTCTGGATGAACTGCAACTTACATTCTTTGAAGACTATAGCTCAAGGACAACTATGCCAAGTATGATAGACTTGGAGTTCAGACTTAGGTTCTAATTTTGATTTTAACACTTACTATCCATGTGATCATACATAAGTCAGTTAATATATTTGCACCCCAGTAAAATGTCATCTTTAAAAAGGGGATATGAATGACTGTAGTACTCACCTCACAAAGTCCTTGCAAGGCTCAAATGGAAAATTTACATAAAGTGTTTCATAAATGAAGCACCTGAAAAACTCCTTTTTGCTTAAAAAAAGCAGAAAAACTATGCAAATTGATACCTTTTTGTGAAACTGCACCACTCAGAACTGTAGTTTATGACCTCTAACCATTGTTTACTTTTACTTTTACTAAGTATTGAGGGGATGCAAACAGTTCAAAGCAAAGGAATTTAGCGAAATAATAGTGATGGAAAATTGCCTCGTAAATCTGGGTCATATTCCCTCACAAGTACATATATCATCTATAAGGAGAGTAGACACACATAGAGATGATGCATACATGCATGATGAAGACTGTAGGGAATACATGTAACTAGGTCATATAGAGAGGCATGAATGCATGCCATTGAGACCTATGGGTGGAAGGCAATTCATTTCTTCTTCTTTTTTGGCATGGTAATTGGGGTTAAGTGACTTTCCTAGGGTCACACATCTAATAAGGGTCTGAGACCAGATTTGAACTAACATCCTGATTCTAGGACACTGCACTACCTAGCCTCCCCTTGGCAAGTCATTTCTCTGATGATACAGGGTCACCAAAGACTTCTGGCAATCTCTTTAGACTGTTATTTCTGGATCTGTTCCATACTGACTGATGTTTCCTTGGGGACTAGCAATTGGTTGTTATAGAATGCTACTGTTGCTCCATATCCCATTTTAGTATTTTCTGTCTTTCTTAATCTGAATTTCTTTGTTCTTTAATGGGTTTGTTACTTTGCTAAAACTTTTGGTTGCTGTTGGACATCATTGTTTCCTCCTGGCTTCTGAGTTTCATCTGAGTTGCATCTGATAGACCCTTCAGCTATAGTCTTCTGGGGGGTGTAATGACGTGAGAGCCTCTCCCCAATTAGGACAAAATAAAAGTTCTTTGATCATAAAGGCTTTGAACCACTGTAGACTTTTAACAAAGTCTAAAAGCTGGGGATTTTGCCAGGTCAAGGTTAAGTATTTTCTTGTAACACCTATTTCTGGGGATGAGCTCATTGTTTTTTGTCCCAGACAACTGGAAAAAAAAAATCAATCATCTGACTTAGAGTTTGAAATTCCCAAGATCTTCTTTGCCTTGGTATGTAAATGAATTTGATCAGAACAGAAAGTAAAGGAAGAAGGTGAGGTCATTTTCACTGAAAACAAGGCCCTACACTCTTACCTTAAACATATATAGCAAAATTCCCTAATAAATATTGATGATATATTTTGGGCAGTGAAAAACTTTGCTGTCTTCCTATAGAAACTTTAATGTTCTATGTACATATCCATTGTTATTATTTAATTCTTCTCAATGTTGGATGGAACTCAGATAGAAAGAGTCTTGGATCAAATTGCTGTCTTGCTATTCTTTTATGTTTAATGTCAGGCAAACTATTGCATAGGTAGATAAAAAACTGAGTTTTGTAACTGGATGAAAATATTGGGACACGGGCTTTTTCTGTAGGCTTGCTGTAAGCATCCTCAGGACAATACCCTTCTTTGTATTCCCAGTGCTTAGCACAGCCTCTGGCACATAGTAAACAATAAATACTTATTAACTGACTGCTGGACAGACTGGCAGGGATGACATATAGTTCTTCCTATTGCCAATTAGTTTTAATTTCTTCTCCTAAGCCTCTATATATTGAGAGTTTTTCATTCCATATAGTTTAAAGGTATGACTGTTTGTCATGAAAACAATCTATTAATGCTCTTTAGTTTTTTGTGGCTCAGTGCTTTGTCCGGGTGATTATAGGTAGTGATTTTTTATGTGATAATACTCTAGTTTATTTGTTAATAATTATAATAACATATTTATGTAATACTTTCAAGTTTACAAAGTACTTTACATATGCTATCTCATTTGATCCTCATAACAACTCTGTGAAGTAGGTGCTATTATTATGCCCATTTTACAGGTGAGAAATTAAATGATTTGCTTAGTCTCACACAGCTAGTAAATATCTAAGAGGAGATTTGAACTGGGAAATTCTCACTCCAAATTTAGAACTCTGACTCACTTAACTGAATTCTGAATTCTCAAGGATATTTTGAGATTTGTGTTTTTAAAATGATGATTTGTCATCTGTTGTCAGTTCATGAAATATTAGTAAGTAATCTCTATTGTGTATAATTATGGCTATTTAATCATCTTTCTAGGGGCTTAGAAAAGGCAAATTTTTTACAAACTACAATGATATATTACACAGTTTCTAACATTTTCTTATAAAGTCTTTATCAGTCAATAAATCTGAATACATTTAGAATGAGCTTTCTATAATTTTTGGTAGCTATGACCCATATCACAGACATGAACCCCTCTGTTTTTGTAAACATATCAGTTCAAATCAACCATTTGCTAGATACTTCTTGGTCAACATATTGTTAGATGAGTTTCTGTGATATCACCCATGGAGGGCCTTTTTTTTTTTCTGGTTTAGTTTCTTAAATTTCATAGACTCCCTCTGGTGGTTAACTAATACGAGTTATATTCAGTAACTTCGTTGGTAAATATAATTAATATTTTTACAGCAGTCACTGTGTGCTAGACACTGTGCTAAAACACTTTACAATTATTATCTCATTTGATCTTCACAACAACTCTGGGAGGTAGATGCTCTTATTACCCCCATTTTACAGATGAAGAAACTGATGCAAACAGAAGTTAAATGACTTTCCTAAAATTTCACAGCTAGCACATGTCTGAAGCCATATTTGAACAAGATCCTTCTGATTCCAGATCCTGTCTGCATCTACTGTGCCACCTAGTTGCCTAAATATCTATTATCAGCCTTTAGTAATTCTCTGTGACCTTCAGGACCAACTCAGCATTATCAGTAGGCTTCCCTCCAGATTGCTTTTTTCTTCAAAAGCTTCTCTGGCTTGGTACCAAGGCTGGAGTCCACTTGTGGTCACTGGTAAGTGGATATTTCAGGAGTATTGAGTTCATTGTACTCCCACTTTTCAAAATTTAAATTCCCTAAGGAGTACTTAGGCCTAGGGGCTTAGTAGCTTTATTGATTCCTTTCCAGGAATTGAGAAGGACTAAACCTCTGGGTTCTCTTCCTAGGAACCTGGCATCATTGGGCTGTAGCTAACCCACTTTAAGGAAATTTATCTTCTCTCCTTCTGCTTTAATTATGTGGTAAGGTCAAGTATGACTTGACTTTATAGACTTCTGGAGGATGGAAAGTCTAGTTGTCCCTTAGAAACACAAACTAATCTTGTTGATTAGGGCACAAAGTCAGGGCTCTTTGTGGTGGATAGGAAAATAAAGGGGATTGGCTGGTTAGATCAGAATATTTCACTTTAGGAAGACTGCTTCAGAGTGCCCAAGTTGCTCAATTTCCAAAGAAAACTGAATCACCAATTGAATTGTTAGGAATGTTGCAGAGGGTAGTTTTGTTTTGTTTGAAGGGAGGGGGGAGAGAGAGAGACAGAGAGAGAGAGAGACAGAGAGAGGTGAGTGGATGGGCAGAAAGACAGAGAGATAAATGAGTCGATAGAGACAGAGATAAAGAGAACAGTGTATAAGGTCGAGAGCTAGATGGATAAACAAATGGATAGATGGAGAAAGATAAGAAGAGAGATTAATGGATAGATATAGCTAGATGCATGGATGGAGAGACAGAAAGATGGAGAGAGATATCAATAGATAGAAAGAGATAGAAAGCATAGATCAATGGATGAATAGATAGATAAATTGGTAAATAACAGATGGATAGCTGAACAGACAATGGATGGATGGATAAGATAGATAAACAGAGAGAGCTAGATGGATAGATAGAAAAATCAATGGATGGATAGAGATGTAGGTAGAGGCATAGAGAAAAAGGGGGATAGATAGATGGATGAATAGGGCAAATATTAAGTGCTTATTACAAGCTAGGCTAGGGATATTTACTGTGCCAAGTTCTGAGGATACAAAAATAAGAAACAAGATGGTTCCAGTATTTTATTTTTCCAATTACATGTAAAGATAATTCTTAACATCCATTAAAAAAATTTAGTTCCAAATTATCTCCCTCCCTTGTCTCCCCCTTCCCTAAGTAACTTAGTAATTTAATATAGGTTATATATGTGCAATCATATAAAACATATTTCCATATTAGTCATGTTATGAAAGAAGAAAAAAAGACAAAGAAAAATAAGTATGAAAAAAATAAAGTGAAAATGGTATGCTTTCATCTGCATTGTCTCCATCAGCTCTGGATATGGATAACATTTTCCATCATGTGTCCTTTGGAATTGTCTTGGATCATTGTATTGCTGGGAAGAGCTAAATCATTCATAGTTGATCATTGCACTGTTGCTGTTTCTGTGTGCAATGCTCTTTTAGTTCTAGTCACTTTATTTTGCTTCAGTTCATATATGCTTTTTGAGGTTTTTATGAAATCTTCCTATTCATCATTTTTTATAGTACAATAGAATTTGTCTACTGGATTGAAATGGCTTCTAACCTGTGGATGGCCAGAGCCAAACAGGACCAAATTAGAGGCAGGAGAGTCAGGAATCAAACAGAATTTTAATTTCAAAGTGAGGGAAACATCTTGCAAACAAGGATATATGTACCCCTATTGGGGGGATTAGAGGCAATGGGGCTTAAACTTGATGTATATATTTGTGGTTAGATAAAGAATCAAACAGTATAGTATACCAATGGTGAAGCATAGCAGCAACAGTGAGATAAGGTTTTCTAGTGACAAAAAAGTCTATTGATGGCAAAGTTTCATGTCTGGGCCTGTTGGTGCTGCTCAAACTCTGGAATCATCAATTTGATTGTTGTTATGTCAAGCTCAGGGCATAGCTTCCTTGCTGGGTCTTAGCTCTAGAAAATTAGGTACCTCTTAACACTATTTTGACATTTCTTCATTTTGGCTAAAAGGAGATCTGAAAGAACCTCTATCCTTCTGGGCCATTAAAGGAGAGGCAGATATAAGTCAAGCTGCCACAAGAGGCCATTTGGGCCAGGAAAGATGTCGAATGGAATAATGCTTGTTTAGCCATTGTTTGCCTACAAGAAGAAAAGAGATGGGACCCAAGAATGTAAAGGGAAGAGGAAAAAAAAAAAGGACAGCATACTCAGCCCTTGTCCAGAATCTTGAGACATCTGTCTCCTCTGGATGTTGGCTGCTTCTGGGTTTGTGTTGGTGATCCTTGGGGTCCCCAGAGGATTCTGGGGTCCACTTAGGAATAGGGGCTTTCTCCAGTAGGAGTAATCCAAAGGACCTGGTAAGGGTGCTTTTTACATTATACATTTGTCTTATTGCTTTGTCTAATCATTTTCCTCCTTAGAGGAAATCCCCATCTCGTAATTTGACCACAAAATACAGGTTAAAATTGTAAGATTGCAGAATATGACATTTTCTACTATTGGTTTCATGATAATTCAGACAGTTATCCCTGTAACCAAAGCTTAAAAACAATGGTAAATTATAATTCTAAGAATTTATACTTTAAGTAGAAAATTTTCAGCACATGGCTGATAGTTGACTCATCATTAATATGTTGAAGATACATCATATTTATGCCACCATATGCACTTTCACAATAGTCAAGATTTTTAAATAGAAATTTGCTATTATAGTAAACATTATTATCATCTCGTTTTATAACAAAATTTATCTTATTATATTTCCAAATATCTATTTTATCACATCCTTTTAAAAGTCAAAATTCAGGCATAACAGCATCCGGATAAAAAGTTGTTTGTCTAACAGCATTTCTGTTACCATGGTCTCTCAAATTTCATAACACAAGAGAATTTAGAAATACTATAATAACTTAAATAATATCATGTACTTAAGATATAAAACAAAACTTCAGAAGACATCAATTGTATTTCCAAATTTTAAAACCTCTTTAGAGTTATCAGGTATGGAACAATTGCATTCAATTATAGAAATAATATACTGCTTAGCATATGCCACTCACTATGTTAAGCTTTTTCTAATCATTATATTTACTTTGATCTCACAACAACCCTGGGATGTGGATGCCATTATTATTTTTCTCTTTACAGATCAAGTAACTGGGGCAGAGATAAGATAACTTGCCTAAGATTACACAGCTAATAAATTCCTGCAACTAAAATGTGATTCAAGTTTCTCTACATTTCCAGCATTTTTTAAAAAAAAAACCTTTATTTGGGAATCTTATGAGAGATGAGAGGGGTTAACAGAATAAGAAGAAAGTCTCTGATCTGGGAGAGTTACAAGCATGGTCAAGGAAGGGTTAACAAGAGGCTGTTGTAAAGTGAAAATTGTTCATTTATTTTTTTTCTTTCTTCATTCTGTGATTACTTCTAAACTAGCAGCCTTCCTTTGTTGCCCTAGAATAATGAAGGTATTAACCTTGCAATTTACTTTTAAAACTTTTATAAAATTGAATCCTTATTTTTCCTTAAAACAAATTTTATTCTCAAAACTTACTAAAATATTTCAGAAGGGTGTGAGTTCCTGGAATTACCTCACATCCCTAATCTCTAACTTCTTAATCTACCAAGATTTTTTTTTTTTGTAGTTTTACAAACTTTGATTATCTGCCTTTATTTCTGTAATTCTAGCATATTTCTGTAAATCTAGCAATTCAGCAAACTGAAATAACAGTGGAAAAAAGTGTCCTGCAGATTTATTTTTCTTATAACCTAATCTCCAGTGGAAAACCTAAAATGAGAGTTAGTTCTGCTTTAAGTATAAAAGTTTGTTAATCTTATCCAGTGTTCTAAAACTCTTTGACTATAGCCCTTAGAAGTTTTTCTGACTGGCTGCATTTTAAATCTTTCAAGATAATAGAATCTAGCTCACAGTACAAATATAACACGAACATTTTACATTTTACAAAGACACAAACAGACAAAACAAGACAGAAACAGACAGACATGGTTTTTAATAAAGCATGCAATTACAATTCTAATTTTAACCAGACTGGCAGAGGCACACAAAAGTATGCAGTTTCAAAACACAAAGGTATGCAGAGGCCACTTAAGAGGTGTACAATTAAATAAAGGATATTCTTACCAGTATGATCCAAGATGAATCAGGTCACTGGAAGGCCTTGGAGTTTTCCTCATAAAGATAGATGAGCTGACTGAGGCAGGAGCGTGGGGCATTGGAGCAGAGAGAAGGACACAGGATTTACCAGATGAGGAGGGTCAAATTAAAAAAAAATCTCTAGTGGTACCTAGTCTGTTTTTGCCAATGTTCCATATTCATTTGATACCAATTAATATCAACTAGACCAAACTGGCCTCTAACCTGTGGATGGCTGGAGATAGGAGAATCAGCAATCAAACAGAAATTTAATTTCAAAGTGAGGGAAATGGTTTGCAAGCAAAGTCACATGTACTTGGGCCCTGCTTTTAGTGGGGAGACCTGAGGAATCTTGATTTATATATTTGTGGCTAGATAAAAAATCAGTGTAATATAGCAACAGTGGTAAGGCACAACAGCATTGGTGAGGCACAATAGCAACACTAAGGCAAGGTTTTCTGGTGACAAAAAATATGTTCAGATTAAGACTTTATGTCTGGATCTGTTGGTGTTTTCCTGCCCTGATGTTAACAGATAACAGATTTTCAAGAATCATAAGTTCAGAAAGTGAGTGCAAAGAATAACTTATGCCAAGTTCAGAACTCAGCTTGCTTGCTGGATTTTAGGATTAGGATCTCCTGGTATCTCCTAATGGCATCTTCTGTTACATTCATATGTCACAGTTTGTGAGCCCTTCTCCAATTGATGGGTATCCCCTCAATTTCCAATTCTTTGTCATCACAAAAAGAATTGTAGAGTGGGGAAGTTATCCAAATGGAGGGGGATGGGGAAGAGACAGGCAGTCAATGTGGAGGTGGAACAGGATAGGGAGCTAATTATATGTGAAGAGTAAGCATAATGGCTGGATCTTGTGATGATATATTGGTTTCAGACAGGGACATAACAATCATTTGGTGGACTTGAGAGTTGTCATCCCAAAGGAGCCATACAACCACTATAGAGGTGGAGCAGACTGTAGTGAATGAAGGTTTCTTCCATCTCCTAGACACTTTGAGTCCAGGAGACTTCTTAGAGAGATGCTCTTATACAGGAGCAAAAGAAGAGAGTCTGCTGAAGATGTTTCAGGGGACAGACAGGAGCCTGGGCAATCTCAAAGAAAAATCATTTATTTCACAATTCTGTTTAGGTTTAGTCTCACTCCTACCCACTATCAAAAATTCTAGGATACTTAACTTCTTACCCCAAGTATGTAGAGAATAAACCCTAGGCAAAACTGTGAATTTGGTATTTGTTTCCAGTGCCCTTCACCTTACCTTTCTAATACCCTCATAAGCAAGTGCCCAGGATTTTTAGATTTTCCCTCCATTGGCCCCTCAGGCTCCTCCAGTGTCTGAGATGCTAAACTAATTTTCTTAATGATGGAAGCATTTTCCAAATTGTCTTTCACAGAATCCTAGTTGTTCCACAGGACACTAATAAGGTTTCTGTGAGAAAACTTCAATACTAATGAAATTTCCCCCTCTAAAATGTGAAATAATGTATATATACTGAAACATATGCATTATCTGCAAGTTTGGGAAAATAAAAAGACAATTTTCTCTATTCTAAACTTATGCCCTTCCACTTTATAGGGACAGAAGGAGGGAATTTCATGCCTAGGGCACCTTTGGAACAGTATTTATGGGTTTCATCAGTATATTTCAATCACCTAAGTGGTTTGTGAAGAAATTAATTTGGGAAAGCTAATTAAAGATTTTAGTAACTTTGCATTGGGTGTTAAAGAGCTATTGAGTGAGACCAATCTTAAATACAAAATAAATCAACAAACTGAATTGCTAATGGTGGGATTTCAGACATCTGGCTGGTACAATATACATAAACACCCATATACATATATATTTAATGGGAGGAGGGAAGAGTTGAAGGTGGGACCGTGGGCACCCCCAGGCTTTTGCCACAATTTTTGCTGTGTTCAGCTCTTGTATGGCCTCACCTTGACCCATCTTTCAAGTGTCTACTACCTCTAGCTTCCATCTTTTCTCCTGCAGCCTATGGCTCCTCTGAGGCACGCCCGGTCCAGGATACTTTATATTTTCATTTCGCTCACGCGGCAGTGGCTCAGGCGGAAGGGAGGATCGCTCCTTTTGGAAGCAGTGTAGCATTGCGCCCGCTGGGTGGCGCTGTTGGACCTCTTTGCGCCCAACCTGTTGCGCCCCGGGAACACCAAGTCTTTGGGACTTGGGGAGCGCCAGTCACTTTGGGGCTCTCGCGAGGCCCACACCCTTTCCTTTTCTCTTCCGATATTTGATTCCTCCTTTCAGTACTGCTCTGAGACTTTCCTCTCGGTGCCTTCTCCATACTACCTGCCCCATTAGCGTCTAACAGTCTCTGTCAATCCTGGGTCCCCCAGACTCTAAGGGGTTTCAGATGAATACAGAGGAGACGAAACTTTTTATCCCCTAGGTCAAGGAAAGGAGTACTTATCGAATTCATACTCTTGGGTCACAACCTCTAAATGTCACAGACAATTCCCAGGCAGTAATTTCGAGGCTGGGTTTCTGCTCCACTCCGCCATGGGTGTAGGCTCCTAGGACAGACCGACGTTGCCCTGTGCATCACCACCCTTCCTCCCCACCCCCCGCCCCCGCCCCGGCTATTCCCTCTCCATCCCCTTTCCTTATCCCCACCCCGAAGCTCTACTCCTTCTGTCTTCAGATGAGACCGGCCGTGGACCCTGGAGCCCAGGTCCTTGTTGATACCAGGCTGCCCGGGACTCAGTCCCCAGGAGCTGGCAGTGTGACCCAAGCTCCCGGGCCTCTGCTCTGCTGGCTGGAAGCTTCACCGAGCGGGTGTGAGGCGGGAGCCAGAGGCTAGAAAGCGCCTGATGCTCTTGGCGCCACTGGCGGCCGAGACCAGAGCGCAGGGAAAGAAGGCTGAAGCGCCTGGGGGGCGGGGGAAAGAGAGGAGGGAGTAGGGTGCTGCTGGGGCGCAGGTCAGGCGGGCCCCCTCCTCTGGCTCTCTCTCCGCCTATAAGGTGCCCACCCAGGTCCGAGAGCCCAGGGGCAGGAACATGAAGAGGAAGAGAGGGGGCGGCCAGCTGAGCAGAGGACATGGGCGCCACTAATCAGCCAAGCAAGTCACGTCTGGGGCGATTGGGTTGGTTTTTTTCCTCCCCCCTTTTCCTTTCTTCACCTCCCTTGTTGTCGAGGGCAAAGTGGATGTAGCAGCGCCATGCCCGGGCTGAAGTGAGAGCGAGTGAAAATGGCGTATATACAGGTAGGGCTGGGGCAAGAGGGATGTGTCCGGGCTGGGGCCAGGGCTGGGGTGGGGATGGCGTTGGCAGTCGCGGAGGAGGTACGGGTACTACTCGGTGAGGAGCTGGACTACTAGCCCGGAGCTGGCCAGCTGCGTCCTGCTGGACTTCTTCGTCTGCTGTGGGGCTGGCAGTCAGCCCCACGCGCAAAAAAACTTGCCAAAAGAATGGGGGAAGAGGGAAAGAGGAAGAGACTGTGGCAGACGGGGATGAAAGGTTTCAAAGAGGCAACCTGTTTGCGCGGGCTCTTGAGCTGTCCAGGAGCGCTTTGGTTGAGACCGACAGCGGCTACTGAGACTTGGGCAAAGCAGACGTGGAAGGGCAGTGGGAGCGCCGGGACTGGGTGGAGGGGGGATGCGGAATAACGGAGGGGTGAGAAAGGTAGTTCAGGGTGACAGGCCCTGGATAATGCAAAGAGACTGGGTTTGTCCAGCCTGGATGAGACTGGCCTGAGATGGGGCGTGGTGCGATATGGGCGGGGTAGGGAAGCTCCTGGCACCCAAGGACCACTCTTGGAACTGCCGTGCCTTGTCTTAGTCTCCAGCAGTGGGAGCAGCTGCGAGTTCTGGGCTCCAGCTGTGGAGCTGCGGGAAAGGGGCATCCTTTCCCCGAGGCCGCAATTGGAGTCGGGAGGGGGAGAAAGGGGGAGGGATGGAAGAAGGGGTGAGGCCCTAAGGAGAGTGGCCCGGGGCAGGCTGGCGGGTCCGCCAGCTGCAGTTTCCGTGGTTACGGCTCTGGATAATTGGCCGCGGGAGTGGAGACTGTTGCAGCTGTTGGGCGAGAGGGACAAGGACATCTCCTTTCCCTTAGGCTTGACTGCTGAAGAAGGAGGGTTGGAGGGACGAAAATAATTTGATGGTTGGGCATGAAATGTAGGTTGGTGAAGAAGGACGGTGCATTGAGTGACAACCAAGGGAAGAATTACCAGAGAAGTCTTAAGAAAAGAGGTTAGGTGAGGTAAGAAGGCTAGGACACCTGACAGCCTTTGAAATAATTTCAAATCAGGCCTTTCAAAGGACACATGCTTGGTTCAAAGGCCTTTACCCCTGAGACCGCTGAATTAGGGCTTCCAATAAATTTCAAGGTCATAAAGGTCCCAAAAGCTTTTTGGCATTCAGACAAATGCAGAGAATTATAGAATGTTACTGTGGAGAACTACAATAGAGAGGGAGCGGCTTTTCCAAGGTCACAGAGTCAACTATTTGCAGCTGAAACTCTAACAATTTTTCTTGATTCCTAATCTAGTTCTTTTTTTTTTAATATATATCATCACTAAATCTGGCATTTTAAAGTTCATGTAAAATTTCTTCTTTCATTGATAGTTCTGTGCCCAGTGTTTCTCTCCTTAGCCACAAACCCACTGGGGTGAACCCATTTGATTTTTCCCTCCCTAAATATCTTAGACATTTGATCTTATTTCACACATTTCATATCTATGGTCACTCTTTTTTCCTCCCCCACAGCCTAGGCTTCTTCATATTTACAACAAATCCCTTTTTCAGTTCAGTCTCATCTCCATTATCATTACTAACAACAAACATTTATCAAGCACCTAATCTTTGGAGAATCCCAGGCTGCTGCTTTTCCTTTAAAGTGCCTAGTTTCCCTTTAGAAAATCCTTTATCCCCTTCCTTTTTCAGATTCCAGACCATCCCTCAGGCAGCATTTTCTGGCTTTGAATGAATCTTCTTTTGACCACACATAGATATGAAGTGTAGGTTCTTAGAGAAACCCATGGCAAATATATTTGAAGTTTGGTTGGAACCTCTCCTCAGACATTTCATTCATCATCTTTGTCTTTTCCTGATATCAAAACATCCATTTTGAAGTTGTTTCATTGTGAGAAATTTAGGAAACCAAACTTCTGTTTACAGATGTGTATTTCACATAGTTTTATATATGTTTCTGACTTCTTATTTCCCTATAGAGTATAGCACCAATAGGGAAATTTTTCCCCGATAGTTCAAAATAAAGATAGGACATAATGCCTTATGCTTTTCAAAGTATTTTCAAATAGACTATTTCATCTGATACTCATCAGTTAGAAACTATCCTCTTCTAAATATTCCCCAGACTCACTCCTGTTTCCTAGGTAAAGGCAGAGAGCCTCCTCTCTTTCAAGTAATTTTTTTTTTCCTGAGGCAATTGGGGTTAAATGATTTGCCTAGGGTCACACAGCTAGGAAGTATTAAGTGTTTGAATCTAGATTTGAACTCAGATCCTCCTTGACTCCAGGGCTGGTGCACTATTCACGGTGCCATCTAGCTACCTGCCTTCAACTAATATTTCCACCAATTGCTGGTGTTAATTATTGATGAGAAATAATGACATTCAGGGAATCTGTCCCTGTTGCCTATCTTTTAACCAGAGAGATGTCTGTTAAAACTTCCTCGGAGTCCTATTTCTGTTTCTGATAATAAATCTTAATTTGGAAGGTATTTTTGAGATCATTTTATAGATGAAGAAACTGTGACCTGACCAAGGTCAAACAGGTAAGTAGATTGCAGAGATAGTATGTATCTTGATAGATCCCTTTCTATGCTGACATCCAGCTTCGGATTTGGTTTGGTCTTTTCCCAAAGAACTTTGATGAACTCAATGTCCAACTTAGGAGCCAGGCTGGACTGGCTCTGGGAAATCAGTTACAGATCTTATTCATTCTTCCCCTTCCTCCCAAACTTGGCCCCATTAAGCATTCTCATTCTGCTGCTTATTTCTTCCTCTATCTAATAGGCATAGAGAGTCAACAGGATAGGGGAGGAAGGATAGACTAAGAGATATTGCTTTGGACACCTCTAAGGCAGAGGATGGTGGAAAGGAGGGAAAATATAGCATGAGTTTGAGCTCCAAAGAACCTCCTTTTAGCCTATTTATTTTTCAAGAGTATCGGAGAAATTAAACTTCCTGCCATCTGCACCTTAGAAGCTGAAGTTGGAAGAATAGGCCTCTGGGAGGATGGGGGGACCAAATGGCCTCCAGGATGTGTTTGCCTGCTACGTGAGCTAATGATACATTTTGGTTGGCTTCTTGGATATTTCTGTATAGGAAGGTTTGCTATTTTTCCCAAAGTGTGGCTGCATTGGATAGCTCAACTATCTATCCACCCGCTCTGATTCATACACCATACGGTGCAAATCCAATTGAAAGGCTAAAGTTTCCCATTTATTTATTAGATGTGGTTTGTCATGAGGGGAGCAGCAGCCCTGGATATAGCAATCCTTTGTTAGGAAGTTCCATTTTGAACCCCAAGATGGTAAGTAGAAAGGTATGAAGATTTTTTACTTGTCTGAGCATTGCTAAACTGGTCTTGTCTCTTTCCTTTTCTTCCCTCACCCCACTCTCATCCCTTGCTTCATAATGGATACCTAAAAGGACAGTTGGAGCCATTAAATGAGGTGAGTTAATTGGATGATTCATTCTGTCTGGTTTCTAATCAAGAAGAGGTTGTCTTTTATTTGGGAGTCTTATCTAGGGTACTAGGTAGAGAGAGAGAGAGAGAGAGAGAGAGAGAGAGAGAGAGCATTAAACAGTCAGACATTGATAACTACGCAATTAAAGATGTTCTTGGAAGAGGCAGCTTGAGGGAGAGGACCCCATCCACAGTAAATATTTTATATGAAGGGGTTTCCCCCTCATTCCTGCCATGTAATATTCCTTTTCTTATTCACTGCCATGCTACTGGAATATTTTTTGCTTTTTTTTTTAAAGAGAAGTTGAAATAATATGCATTTAGCTTCAGATTTGAACATATTGTCTATTTCTCACAATGTTGTGTAAACCACCTACACATCAAAGAAGGCAATTTAATAAACTACAAAAGAAAATACCTGCAATGCTTTCTCTCTTTCTCCCTACCTCTCCCCCACTCCTCATATTCTCATTCATTCTCTCTCTCTCTCTCTCTCTCTCTCTCTCTTGCTTCAGTAAGATTCTGTTTGCTATCATGCTTCCTGCAGTTAGTAAATAGAAATGGGAAAACATTTTGTTCTAAGTATTCGGCAGCAGGGACAGACCTCCTGAATGTCATTATTTCTCATCAGTGATCGACATCAGTGATTGACTGGTGTTAATATTAGTGGGTTTTTTCCCCTTATCTCCTCCCTCCCCCTTTCCCTTCCCCCATGTCCTCAGGGTTTTCTTTCTAGAATCTCTGATTTGCTGCTGTGTAGATGGACCTGTCGCCACTGTTGTCAAAAGTGTTACGAGTGTAGCTGCTGCCAGTCCAGTGAAGATGAAGTTGAAATCTTGGGACCTTTCCCTGCTCAGACTCCACCCTGGTTGTAAGTGGAGTTGCTCTGGCTTCCTCTGGTTCACATGGCATAGTACTTGGGGTGTGTGTGTGTGTGTGTGTGTGTGTGTGTGTGTGTGTGTGTGTGTG
>JAJPUD010002402.1:36743-100037 GCA_023553655.1 Myrmecobius fasciatus | reverse complement strand
CATTCCTTCCTTCCTTCCTTCCTTCCTTCCTTCCTTCCTTCCTTCCTTCCTTCCTTCCTTCCTTCCTTCCTTCCTTGTTTAGTAACTTGCCCAGAGACACATAACTAGTGTCTGAGGTCATATTTGAACTCAGGTCTTTGTGACTCTACAGTTGGTGCTTTGTGATATGTAGCTGCTCCCCTTCCAGTTCTTTTAAATACCCCTGCTGCCACCACCACTACCATGATGATTCCATTTCTATGCCCATGGCTATAGAGTACTTCATTCAGACTCTAGGTTTCCTGACAGAGCAAAGGGACCCCTGAATAGTTGCTTTCAGTATGGTATAGTTAGAAACCCAGAGTTCTTTCTTTGGGGATTTTTCATAAAAATATTTTGGTGAAGTTTATGAGATTGTGGGCAAACTCTTGTTATTCAGCCTGGGGATTTTGATCTTAAAACTTCTATTATTTTGGAGTTAGTGAATAGGATATAGTTGGGACATGGTTAATTAATTTAAATAAAGCTGACGGGCTGCCTCTCTTCTATTCCTCAAGTGAATCTTAAAAAAAGATTAAATGGGAAAATGTTGGTGTTATAGAATTTAGAGCTGGAAGGAAGTCTGTGAATATATTTTGATAACTAAGTTTCAATCTAGTTGGTTTTCTTTATAATCCTTTGCATTTCATTTTATGGATTTAGAGACACCCTTTTGAGAAAGGGTCCATAGACTTCACCAGACAAAAAATTAAGAATCTGTGCTTTTGGGGCAGTTAGGTGGTGTAGTGGATAGAGTCAGGAGGCCTGAGATCAAATTTTGCCTGAGATACTCACTACCTGAGTAACCTTAAGCAAGTCATTAACCCTAATTGCTTTGACAACCACAACAAAATCTCTGCTTCTAATCTAATCCCCTCATTTTACCCTTGAAGAAATTTGGACCCAGAGCAAAGGGAATGATTTATCAAAGTCACACAGACATTGAGTAGCAAAACTAAGATTTGAATTCAGATCTTATAGCTTTGAATAGAGTGTTCTTTCCATCACAACCATAGTGCCCGATAACTTTATTTCATAAATCCATTTTTATTTGAAGCTATTTAGAATAATATTTGAGGGCAGCTAGGTGGTGCAGTAGATGGAATCATGGATCTGGAGTCAGGAAGACCTGACAGATTTCAAATGCGGCCTCAGACACTTATTAACTGTTTGCCCTTGAGCAAGTAGTGTAACTGTTTGCCTCAGTTTCTCATTTGTAAAATGAATTGGAGAAGGAAATGGTGAACCATTCCTGTATATTTGGCAAGAAAACTCCAAATGGGATCAAGAAGAGTCAGACATAGTTGAAAACTGAATGATGATAACAACAATTGAAATTAAATGTAAACAGTGATACAAGAAAATATGTACCATCACAAACTCAGGGATGGTCATTGGAGTGTCAAGTCATTATATGGCAAACTTATTTAAATATTTGGCTGCAGGAGCTCTGACATAGATGGGCCAGAGCTGGTGCAATGGGGAGGAGGGAAGCATGGAGGGAAAATCAGGAGCCCTGTGGGGCCCACAGGACATTGTTCTCAGGATGCTAGTAGATCTGTAAACACAGTCTTAGTCTTAACACCATCAGGACAGTTAAGACAGAAGAGATTTTTTTTTGTTTGTTTGTTTTCCCACAGGTAGCTATGGGTTAAAGTTGCCCACAGCCACCTGCTGAAACTGTAGCAAAGGTGTCACTGGCTTCCAGAGTCTGTCTGGAGCTCATCGTCACCAGACAATGTTCTTCCCCAAGCAAGGCCTAAGTACCATGACCTAGTAAATAAAATTTGGTATTTTGTTTGGTATTCTGTTATTGCCCCCAACTTGTGAAGGGCTCAACAATCAAGGCTCTTGACAAGGTAAATGTCATTCTATTAATGAAAACCTTTCTTTCACTTAGCTTGGAGCTGCCTTCCAGCAAAGGCTTTTTTTTTTTTTTAAACTTTCTTTTTCTTTCTTTCTTTCTTTGTTTCTTTCTTTTTTTTTTCTTTTGCATTCACTTGAATAGCCTCTGTGCCTTGACTTTGTCAGAATCATCTCTTGCCCAGGAGGAGGTTATCTTGCCCTTGCTTTTGGTGATTAATCATATCAGTAACTGGATGCAAATGTATCTCAGTTATAGATTGGATGCAAACAAAAAGGGCTTTGGAAAGGAGCCCTCTGTAGGAAATGTCTTTTTTTTTTTTTGGCTTGTGATTTTTTAGTCTCCAAGCAAAACCAGGCACTTGGCTCTCTAGTGGCTCTGGTGCCAATATTCTATCTTACCATCCAGAACAAACAATTCAGGAAATTCAAAGAATATTATGACTTTCAGCTTCTGGAGGACTCTCAGCTCAGGACTCACATCCAAGAAAAAGCCAGGTGCCTAAATTTTAATTAGCAGTAAGCCAAGCCATGAAAGTTAGGAAAGTGTGAGTCAAAGGATTGTTGAATCTCTTCCAGTTATTCTCCTTACCTCGTGTCTCCTCACTTAACTTCATCCTCCAGGTGGCTGCTAGAGTGCAGCACTGTTTCCTTACTCAATAAACT
Organism: Myrmecobius fasciatus; assembly: GCA_023553655.1. Classification (NCBI taxonomy): domain Eukaryota; kingdom Metazoa; phylum Chordata; class Mammalia; order Dasyuromorphia; family Myrmecobiidae; genus Myrmecobius; species Myrmecobius fasciatus. Next base: position 97,490 of record JAJPUD010002402.1, on the reverse strand, counting down.
CCAGTGGCTCCCTCCTACCTCTAGCATCAAATAGAAATGTCTCTGGTATTTAAAGCCCTTCACATCTTGGCTACATCTTATCTTTCCAGCCTTTTTATAACTTATAATATAATATTACACATATATAATAAAATAAATATACAGAATAACTTATAGGTTATAATAATATAGAATATAATTATATATCATAATTACTAATTGTTAATAAATGTATAATATTAACACAGATTTTTATGATATTAAAATGATAGACAATATTAATATAGAATTTAATTATTATATATGGCATATAATTATTAATACATAATTATAGAATACTAATATATAATTACATTATATTTTTATAATACTAATAATTATATTTTATAGGATAGTAATAGAGAATTATATATTATATAGAATATTAATAGATAATCATATATTATATAAATAATTAATTACATTTGTTAGGATACCTATAGATAATTATATGTTAAATACAATGCCATTAATTATATAATATAGTATACTAATAAATAATTATATTATGTAGTATACTTAATAGACAATCATATTACATATTGTATAGGATATTAATAGATAATGATATTTAATATGGAATTACATTGTATAAGATATGAATATAGAAATATATTACATTTTATATATGACAGGATTACATTATATAGGAAAGGAGTGGGAATATGTAATTCTGTACTCGAAAGAACCATTGTGGTCCAACCTACTCATTTTACAGATAAAGAAACCAAGGACCAGAGAGGTTAGATATTGCAGAATGATATTATATAGGATATGAATATAGAATTGTATGTTATATATGATACTAATATAGAATTATATAGCATATGAATATGTAATTATTTGTTATATAGGACACACATATATAATATTTTATCACATATAGGATATGAATATATAATTATATAGGATACAAATTATAATTATAGTCTATATTTAACAGTAATTTGGAATTATAGGATATATAAATGTGTAACTAGCATATAAGGTTAATATTTATTGATAATAATAATAGATAATACTCTTTTTAACCTATTTTAGTGATGAATTTCTCATAGATACACTCTACCTCTCGGTTTTTTGCCTTTCCCCTGGCTATTGGCCCAAGCCTAGAAATGCACTTTTTTTTTCATCTGTGCCTCATGGGATCTCTGTTTTCTTTCAAAAGTCAGCGCAAGCACTACTTACTATTTACTATATTTACTATATGATTCTTTTCCTAATCTCTATTTCTTATTTTCCTCCCCTCAACTACTAGTGTCTTTCTCCCAAAAGTATTACTTAGTTCAGTTCCTGGCATATAGTAGTTGCTTAATATAAATGCTTATTGATTCTGCAAAGTTGTATTAAAAATTTTGGCTCTGCTACTTACTTGCTGAGTGATCTTGGATAAATCATCTAAACTTTCTGTTCCTTGGTTTCTTTATCTGTAAAAATGAGTAGGTTGGGTCTCTATAGTTCCTTTTAAGCTGTAAGTCTGTGAATTTGTGGTGTTCCATTTAGAAATGGATTACTGTAGCAATATTGACAAGGGCTATCAGGGAGATGGACCCATTTCTTTGTTGTGGAGGGCAGCTAGGTAGCTCAATGCATAGGGTACTAGATTTAGAATCTGAAAGGCTCCTCTTCCTGAGTTCAAATTTGGCCTCAGACACTTAACTCTCTGACCCTGGGCACGTTTATTTCTGTTTATCTCAGTTTTCTCATCTGTAAATGAAATAGAGAAGGAAATGGCAAATCATTCCAGTGTCTTTGCTAACCTCCCCTCCCCCCAAAAAAGGAGTCATGAAGAGTAGGGCACAGCTGAAATAACTCAATTTTGTTGTGGAGTGGTTTCTGTTAGATGAAGTTTGGTAAATTATATCAAGCCAGAATCAGTATGTGGTGGTATTTAGAAGACATGGTAAGTTTGGCATCCCTCTTCAAAAAGTGGGAGGTGATAGAAGGGAAAAAGCCATCCACATTCAGAGAGAGAATTATAGAGACTGAATGTGGGTTGAAGCATAGTATTTTCACCTTTTTATTTGTTTGCTTTCTTCTTTCTCCTGTTTTCTTTCCTTTTTACCTTTTGGTCTGATTTTTCTTGCACAGTATGACAAATATGGAAATCTCCTTAAAAGATTGCTCCTGTCTTAGGAAGTAGGGAGAAAAATTATGAACACAAAGTCTTACCAATATGAATGATGAAAATTATCTTTACATGGATTTGGAAAAATAAATTAGTGGGAGGTGGTGATAGGATAGGATGCCAGACTGTATGAGAAATTTGGCCAAAGAGATCCTGGCAGACAAGACTTCCATGATCTGCCCCTGCAGACTCTTCCCTTTTTCTGTCCTACCTTTCAACCCCCATTAGTCAATTAATCAACAAGCAGTTGTCTGTCACCTCCTACATGTCAGATTCTATTTTAGAACTGAAGATAACAACAACAAAATGTAACAGTCTCTGCCCTCAAGAAGCTTACATTCTTTCAGAGAAAAACAAAATGTAAATAAATATATACAAAATAAAAACATACCCCAAATTTTGAAATTCACAAAAGCAGTCCTTAGGAAAAAATTTCTATTTCTTTTTCCTTCCATTGTTATTTTATTTTATTGTTTTATTTTATTTTGTCCTCAATAGTATTTTATTTTTCCAAATTCACATAAAGGTAGTTCACCCACCCCCATTTCAGTATCACAGGATCATAAAATTTAGAGCTGGAAGAAATCATTTAGTCCTCTCACTTTCTATATGGGGAAACTGAGACCCAGAGGAGGTAAATAGCTTGCCCAAAGTCACACAACTAGTAAATAGTAGAGCCTTCGTTCAAGTCTATGTACTTGACTTCAAATTTAGTGCTTTTATTCCTATATCACAATTGCTTACTGGAAAGAATGTATCAGGATTGGGAAAGAGCCCTGGATTTTATTTGGTCATTTCTTAGTTACATACTTTTGTGTTGGATAGTCTGTGTTGGTCGATTGACCTAATTTGCTTGCTTGTGTCTTGAGCTCTATTTTAGCCTTAAGGCTATCTTAAGAATTAAACTGGACAAAATATGAACTCTCTCTCTCTCTCTCTCTCTCTCTCTCTCTCTCTCTCTCTGTGTGTGTGTGTGTGTGTGTGTGTGTGTGTGTGTGTGTGTGTGTGTGTGTGTGTAAGGAGACAAGCAGACCAAAGGCAAATCTTGAAATTCAGATCTTATCCAGTCACTAAAACATCTAAACACTAAAACATCTGCCACCACAATTTCTTTTGGACCAGATGTGGAGTGATTGTAAGCTTCTGTTTGTTTCAGGTGATAGTGAAAAGTTTTTAGTTGTTTTTTTTTTTTTTTTTTGGTTGTTGTTGTTATTGTTTGTTTGTTTTTTCCCATGTAGCTCCCATGGTTATCAGGGATGCTTCTGGATCAAAGACAAATCAGAGGTTAGTAACCAGAATGGCAGGTAGTATAATTCAGCACTTTCCAAAGGCCCCTGCAGCATTCACACCATCAGGATGACTAGGGCTCTATCAATCAGTTAGGCCTCTAATCAAACAAGAAAATTGCTTTCCTGTGGTGAGTTGAAATGGCAGTGTAAACCCGATTGTCCTTGACAACACAGTGGCTAAGCTGACTTAAGCCTTTGAATGATGGTACCTAATACAGATAGTTAGTCTGCTTCTCTCACGGGGTCCTTGAGCCACACACTGGGAAACATGACAGTGTTTCCCTTCCCATCCCCCTAAGAAGTAAGCTTCTTACAGCAGAGGCAGGGCGCAAAGTGATTTTTAATCAGCCAATAAGCATTTGTAACTATAATTTTAGAAAAAGGGCATTTCTTTTAAAAAATTTTTTATTAATTTTTCCAACAAATAAAAATTTGTTTTCTTTTTTTCCCCAAATTCCCCACTACTATTAAAAAAGTAAAAAAGAAAGAAAATCAAATTTGTTACAACAAATATGCATAGATTCTTGCATTGGCCATGTCCAAATATATATATATATATGTATATATATATATATATTTCATTCTGTATCCTGAGTCTATCACTTCTCTGTTAGAAGATGGCTAGTATGCATCGTCATTCCTGTGGAATTATGGTTGATAAAACTTTCAAAATTGTTGTTTTTTTCTTCACAGTGTTATAGTATAAGTTGTTCTTTTAGCTCTACCAATTTCACTTTTCCTCAGTTTATATATGTTTTCCCTGGTTTCCATCTTTTCTTATGGGACAGTAGTATTCCCTTACATTTCACATAACATAATTTATTCAATTACCCCCAATTGATGGGTACTCCCTTAGTTTCCAGGTTTTTGCTACTATGCAGGGAACTGCTATAAATAGTTTTGTACACATGAACTGTATTTCAAATGATGCCCTGGGTCTCAAGGTTGGATCTGATTGAAGTTCTCAGAATTTCAGTTTCCGTGAAACTGTGTGCCTATGGAAGGAAGGCAAGGAAGTTAATAAGCACTATGTTCTAGGCACTGTGCTAAATATTTTACAAATATCAATCTCTTTTTATCACAGAAATTCTGTGAGGTAGGTGCTCTTATTATCCTCATTTTACAGCTAAAGAAACTGAGGCAAATAGAAGTTAAGTGACTTGCTCAGGATCATGCAGCTAGAAAGTATCTAAGGTTGGAGTTGAACTCAGGAAGAAGAATCTTCCTCAGTCCAAGCTTGAAGCTCTGTCCACTGTACCATCTAGCTGCCCACTATTATATGGCACTATCTCTCTGTAATTGTCTGCATTTAAATGTTTTACTTCAACAATACATGTTCCTTGTAGAGTTTGCTAGCCTGTTGCCAATTGAGTTTACAAAATGATCATAGAAGTTCTTAGTTTAGTGGGTTTGTGGTCTTAAGCTAATGTATAATGCAAAAATGCTTCTACATTAAACCCAGTAATCCACGTGAATCCAGAGTTTAGCAGCATTTGTGTTACATACCTGTTGAGTACCTACTGTTTGTGAGACACTGTGCTCAACACTGGGAGAGGATTGCCAAGATGTTACAAGATGGAGGTCTTACCATCAAATAATTTAAACTCTAGTTGGGAAAATAAGAGATTGAAAAACATGCCGACAATTGAATCAGAGGCAAGGAACAGTTCAATGAATAGTTGGTGGTATGGTGGATAAATCAGAAAGGCTGTAGTTCAGATATGGCCTCTGACACCTACTAGCTGTGTGACCCTGGGCAAGTCACTGTTTGCCTATTTCCTCATCTGTGAAATGACTTGGAAAAGGAAATGCTGAGAAAACTCCAAAAGGGGTGATGAAGAATTGGGCATGACTGGAAACTATTGAGCAACGCTACAAGACAGCAGTATAAGAAACATCACCAAGGAGCTAATGATATTGTTATGAAATATTTTTTCAGCTTCAGAGGAAGGGCAAGATCTCTTCTGATTGAAGTGTCTAGGGAAGTACTCATGGGAAGGGGAGGTTTTACAAAGAATAAGTAGAATTTGGTTAAGCAGAAAGAACAGAGCATAACATTTCAATTGGTAATCTAAAAGGTAGACAGGCTTGTGGTAGTTAAAAACATGGTCAATTAGCTTAGGTTTCCTTAAAATACCTGGCAATGACTGCTTTCCTGTTCCTTTAAAAAAATTATCATTTTTATTGTCACATTATCTTCTTTTTCTAATATTCCATATCATCCTTTCCCACCAAGCAAGCCATCCCTTTCTAATAGAAATTTTAAAAAAACAATTTAGAAAAACCAACTAAAAAAACCATCTGCTTAGCATAGGTGCTTAATAATTGCTTGTTGATGGAATGACTCCATGTATCTGACAATATATGGAATATTCTGTGCCTGTAGTGCCTCATTTCTGTAAAGGAGAGAGTACATTTTCTCAACCTTTCTTTGAAGTCAAATTCATTTATTCTAACTAATCACTGATTTCTTTCTATTTATTCTATTGTAGACATAGGTTATGTATTATCTTGTGTTTACTTCACTCTGGATCAGTTTATATATTTGCCCATTCTTTATATTTTTAACTTTTTTTAAAATGGAACATTCCATTTCATCCATTTACTACAATTTCGTTAGCCATGCTCCAGTGGATGGGCATCTACTTTATTTCCAGTTTTGTGTTGTAGACACTTATATTCGGCTTCCTTTGAGAGTGTAGCTGTCATAGTGGATAGAATGCTGAGTCAGGAGAACCTGACTTCCAATTCTTCCCCAGACAGATGTGATCATGGTAAGTCACTTGATCCCTGACTGTTTCACTTTTCCATCTGTAAAATAGGAATAATAATAGTATTTATCTCCCAAGGTTGTTGTGGGTATAAAATTAGATAAGATTTGTAAAGCACTTTGCAAACCTTAAAACTCATAAATTCTAGTTACATTGTTATTATTAGTAGCCTACCAATGGGACCAATGGGATGTCGGTTACTTTTTAGCATGTCTTGGATGCTGCTGTTTCCACAAGAAAGGAATGGTAATACTTTCTTTTCCTATCCCTAATTCTCTTAATTATTTGGCTTGGATTTGCCATGGCTGACAAATTCTGTATATTACCAAAGGTTTGAGGCAGACATACCCATAAGTAATTTATTAACAGGTACCCAAAGAATCAAACACACTGAAAAACCAGGGTGGCAATTGTGCCTCACCTTTTCCCCAGACTCTCAAGAGAATTTGAAGTAGATTGATTTAATCTGGACAGCCATTGAGTCCTGACATCAAAGGAAAAAAGCTCCAGAGCCCAGGTTTACACAACCTCCAGAATCTCCTTTTTTCCTCCCATTTTCCTTGTAAGGGTCATCCGTAACAGGTATAGCATAAAGCCTTTGCAATTTGTAAAAGAACATATTTGAAGCAGCTCTTCTGGCTGCATTAAGCATGAAGAGACCTCAAATGCAATGGGAAGGCAGAGAAGCCACTGTTAATCACCACACAATTAAATAACTTCTGAAGGAGTACTAGACCAATGCCTTTTCCCATAGTCTTTAAAAACTAAATCCCCCTTTTTAAGGTCAATTTTTTAATTGATTAAAGTTTAACTGTGTTGAAAGGAAACAAGAGGAGAGATTTTTTTTAGGTAGGAAGCAATTCAGGGTTGGGCTCTTCTTCAAATCAAGCTTGGTGCTAATATTGTGCTGATGAAAGTGGAAATATTTAGGAGTCTCACTTCAATGTTGCCCTTGGAGTTTATGTTGTGGAAATGTCTCGTGGGTAAAATTGCTTTTGAGACTTTAAAAAAAATGTAATTTAATTTTTTTAATGAACAAAAATCATTTTCTTTTTTTTGGGGGGGAGCTTTTTATTAAAGCTTTTTATTTGTGTAACATATGTATGGGTAGTTCCCCAGCATTGATCTTTACAAAGCTTTCCATTACAAATTTTACCCCCAGTCCCCTCCCCTCCCCTAGATGGCAGGAAGTCCACTACATGTAAATAATGTTGAAATACTTGACAAGTTATGCAAGAAAAATCCTATCTACAAGAAAAAAAAAAAGAAAATCAGAGAAAGGCAACACAATGCAAGCAAACATCAATAGAGAGCATGAAAATGTTACGTTGTGGTCCATATTTCATATCCCTCTCTCTGGGTGTATATGGTTTTCTTCAGTGAACAATTGGAACTGGTTTGAGACAATTCTTTGTTTCAGAGAGCCATGTCCATCAGAATTGATCATCATGTAATACTGTTGTTGCTGTGTATGATGATCTCCTGGTTCTGCTCGTTTCACTCAGCATCAGTTCATGCAAGTCTCTCCAGGCCTCTCTGAAATCGTCCTGCTGGTTGTTTCTTACAGAACAATAATATTCCATAACATTCATATACCATAATTTATTCAGCCACTCTCCAATTGATGGGCATCCCTTCAGTTTCCAGTTTCTAGCCACTACAAAAAGGGCTGCCACAAACATTCTTGCACATGTGGGTCCCTTTCCCTCCTCTAAGATCTCTTTGGGATATAGGCCCAGTAGAAATACTGCTGGGTCTAAGGGTATGCACAGTTTGATAACTTTTTGAGCATAGCTCCAAATTGCTCTCCAGAATGGTTGGATCCGTTCACAGTTCCACCAACAATGTATTAGTGTCCCAGTTTTCCCACATCCCCTCCAACATTCATCGTTATCTTTTCCTGTTATTTTAACCAATCTGACAGGTGTGTAGTGGTACCTCAGAGTTGTCTTAATTTGCATTTCTCTGATCAATAGTGATTTGGAGCAACTTTTCATATGACTAGAGATGGCTTTAATTTCATCATCTGAAAATTGTCTGTTCATATCCCTTGACCACTTAGCTACTGAAGAGTGGCTTGAATTCTTATGTATATGAGACAATTCTCTATATATTTTAGAAATGAGGCCTTTATCAGAAGCATTAAATGTAAAGATGATTTCCCAATTTCATGCTTCCCTCCTAATCTTGTCTGTATTAGTTTTATTTGTACAGAAACTTTTTAACTTAATATAATCAAAATTATCCATCTGGTGTTCAATTAGGAGTTCCAGATCTTCTTTGGACATAAATTTATTCCATCTCCACAGGTCTGAGAGGTAAACTATATTACGTTCCTCTAACTTGCTTACAAAGTCCCTCTTTATATCTAGATCATGAACCCATTTAGATCTTATCTTGGTATGTGGTGTTAGGTATGGGTCAAGCCCTAATTTCTTCCACACTAGTTTCCAATTTTCCCAGCAGTTTTTGCCGAATAGTGAGTGCTTATCCCAAAAGCTGGGGCAAAAAATCATTTTCTATCCTCATTCAACTCCACTGAAAAGAAAAAGAAATACCTTATAAAAATTTTGTAAAGCATAGCAAAATAAATCCTCACATTGGCTGTATTCAATAATAAATATCTCATTCTGAACCCTGAATCAGTCACCTCTCTGTTGAGAGATAGGTAACTTAATTCACTACCAATTCTCTGGTATGTTGGTTGGTCATTGTGGTTATCAGAGTTAAGTCTTTTTAGCTTTGTCAGTATCTAGACCTTGAGTAAAATGCATGTTAAGCTAAGAAAAGAATATAACTAGCATTCTTTTCCTTCAATCAGGCTAAGCTGACAAAAGCTACTTGCATATTGCTCAGGGCAGGTGTGATACACTTGAAAATACATCAATCTGGAACAAGAGAACTTGGGTACAAATCCCACACTGGACAATAAGAGCAACAATAGTATTTATATAGTGCTTAAAAATATGTAAAGTACTTTTCATGTCATCTTATTTGATCTTCATGCCCCTGTGAGGTAGATGTTATTACTATCCCTATTTCACAGATGTGGAAACTGAGATTGAATGATCAAAGGCTTGCCTAGAGTCACACAGATACTGTCTCAGGCAGGATTTGAATTCTGATTTTGCTGATTCCAAGTCCAGCAATCTTCCCATTGCACCAACTAGCCACTTACCATCTTTGGACCTCATTTTCCTCATCTGTAAAATGAGAGAATTGAAACCATATGGCTTTTGAGATCCTTTTAAGTCTAAATCTGTGTTCCTACTTGAAATGGTGAAGAATATGATTTTATGGATGGAATGCAAGAACCATGTTGCTTATGGTTGGCTGGGTAGAACATCTGTTGATATTTAAAGCAATACCCAATGATTAAATATCTCCCTATGCTAGAGCCTTGTAATCGTTGCAGGTCAGATCAACCCTCTGGTTATTAAGTACAGAACATTTTTTTCCTCATTGTATCACCAGAGACCTGTGAAGTACATGTTATGCTCTTCTCCAAATGCCATCATACGGATGATATTTAAAAGGCTGCATTAGGTCACCTGGCTTCTGCCTCATGAAACGGATTTATATACAGTGCATTGATCCCATAAATTGGGTTGAGTTTTGTGTTCACACATTACCCTGAGCCTTGTTTCTTAGACCACTTGCTAAGGGGAAGCTATTGTTGATGGTATTGAATGGATATTCCCTTGATGCTTCCTGTAATTCAGTAACCTGGGAGTATCTTGTGTGATGAATTAATTAGCCACAGGACAGCCTAATTTCTTTTTTTTTTAAATAAATTTTATTACTACCTTTTTAAAAAACAATCTCTCTATTTCCCAGTGCATTTCCACTCCTCCAGAAATTTTAAAAAAAGGCTAAGGAAAAAAGTGATCTACAGAATTAAAGTCTTTTATAAACAATATTCCATATCTGCAGTCCTCTACTTCTGCAAAGACATAGAGGAAGATACTCAAATTTCTTCTATAGGACCACTTGGTGATAATAATTTCATAATATGGTCATATTTACAAATTCTGCATTTCTCATTCTTTTTACTGAATTTTGTAAATTTTTCCATGGACAGCATAGTTACTGTAATTCCTATTACAAGTAGCCCTAACTGTTCTTTTGTTTTTGTGGGCCTTATTTAGGTCCTAATGGCAACTGAAAAGGTCTATGTGAGATTTAGTGAGCTGAAAGGGCTACTTCAAGCATCTGGCTAGGTTTTGACTGAGCTCTGTCATGGTCTTTCCCCTTTGATTTTCTTGCTCTGTCTTCATACCTTTTAAAATAACATTCTTGTGATTTCAGAAATCTATTGTTGAAACCACTGAGGCTAAAGTTAGACACAGAGCTACATTCCAGACTTTTTAAGTGGAGATTTGGGAAAAGGGAAAGTGGTTTAATGACAATTGCCTTTTAACAGGCCAAATAAGCTCCAGTTCTTTTGTTTGGAGGTTTAGCAGTTACTAGTTGTTCAGAACTGTGCTGTTTGGGTTTAGCATTATGTCCTTACTTAGGTTTTGGCATCCCATGTGAGGTAAGGGCACTGCTTGGGGAGAAGGGGCTGGAGTTCAGTGTCTAGTGATTGATATGGTGTCAGGGGCATGCAATGTGTCATTGAGAAACATTGTGGAAAGTTGATATGCCCTCCTCTTCCTGGGTCTGACTTTCAATTCAAGGACTTTGAAATGGAATATGTCGCTTAAATGTTGCTTATCAGAAGTAAGCAGCCTGTCTCTTTGAAAGAACAAACAAAGCCAGCAACTTACAGACAGACTCTAAGGAACTCTTTAGGGCAGGAGTTCTTAACCTTTTTTTTTGTGTTATGACAGATTCCCTTCAGCAATTTGGAGAAATCTATTGATTCCATCTTAGAAGAATGTTTTTTAGTAACTGAAGGAAATACTAAATTTCAGTTAGATGTTAGTGAAAATAAATAAATAAACATATATATACACACACATGTTATTATTATATTATTATATTATTATTATTATTATTTTCTTGCTGAGGCAATTAGGGTTAAGTGACTTGCCCAGGGTCATACAGCTAGGAAGTATTAAGTATCTGATGCCAGATTTGAATTCCTAACTTTGAGCTGCTCTATCCACTGTACCACCTAGCTGCCTTATACATATTATATTATGTATTAGATGTTAGTGAAAGTAAAGATGTATATATATACATATATATGTTTGTGTGTATGTGTATATATGTGTGTGTATGTGTGTGTCTATATATATGCATATCAAATATAATTTCCCTATTCATGTATTCCTTAGGGGTCCTTGGACACCAGATTAAAATCCCTAGCTCTGGGATGGATTGAACTCTCAATTTCTCTCTCTGTTTTGATTAGAGTACAGTGTTAATGAAACCAGAGCCAGCGACTTGGATCTTCAGTATGGATCATCTGGCTCCACTCTGTTTCAGAGTTATAACTAGAAATTTTTTTGCGTCAAAGACCAAAAAACTACCACTCTTTTCCACCTCCTGGATAAGTAAGGGCATGGGCAAGGCATACCTGTATTTCTGTAGCTTTCATTTGATATGTGAAGCAACAGGGGCAAAGCTTATCCCAGCCATCTATTTCTAGTTGCCTCTCCAAACTAAATTTTCTTGCTAATTAAGCTCATTGTTTCATTAGTCTTGAAGGAGTGAAAAATGCTGAAAATATGGTATCCTGGGGCAAATCCTTGTTTTCCCTCCCTTATATTTTTTTTTGTCCTATCCTGCAACCACAAACTATAACCTCCCAAACCAGACAAATGTCTTATAAATTAATCACAATGATGCGTGGACAAGAAAGTATGGACATGACAATGAGATGCTTAAATAGGAAATCAACAAATGCCACATTATGGATTGATCTATAATGAACCGCAGGGTCTACAGAAAATAGGGTATAAATAGGTTTTCATTGTTTCTGTGCCTGAGAAAGACAAAATTAAACTTGCTTGAAAAAGAATGACAAATGGTTAGATGCTTCGTAGTTGTGTTCCTGAACATTAGAGGTCCATAATTTGTTTCCTTGGGCATAAGAAAGGAACTGGGGACCTTCTTCATATTTCAGAGTCACTGGAACCTTCTTACAATCCTTTCACTCCCCAAAGTAGACTGAGCAAATTATTTTTTATTAAAACTTTTTATTTTTTAAAACATATGTGTGGATAATTTTCAGCATTCACCCTTGCAAAACTTTGTGTTGCAAATTTTTTCCCTCCTTTCTTCTCACCCCCTCCTAAATGGCAAATCATCCAATATGTTAAACATGTGCAATTCTTCTATACATATTTCTACATATATCATGCTGCACAAGAAAAATCATATCAAAAAGGAAAACATGAGAATGAAAACAGAATGCAAGCAAATAACAACAAAAAAGTGAAAATTGTGTGTTGTGATCCACATTCAGTTCCTACAGTCCTCTCTGTGGTTGCAAATGGCTCTCTTCATCACAAGACCATTGGAACTGGTCTGAATCATAAATTGAGCAAATTCTTATGAAGTCCTTTTTGATATTTCCTCTCCCCAATTCCAAAAGTACCAAAAAACCCCAAACCCATAGGGAACATCACAATATACCAATATGAGATCACATTAACAAGAAGAAATGAAAAAGCATTTATTATGTGACAACACTGTACGAAGTCTTGGGAAAGCAAATATCAAAGGAGCTTGCAATGTAATGAGGGAGATAATATAGGGCAATGGCGGCTAGGGAGCAGGCAGTTAGAAGTTTATCAGGATAGTGATTGGGGCTATAGGTTAGTAGGTTGATATACCCCATCCATGAACAATGATAGAGTTGATTTGATAAAAGTCCATAGTTCCAGAATTGAGGGAAGAGTGATGAAATATATGGTAGTAAGGTAATTGATGAGTCTGTGAAGTAGATGTCCAGAATGTGAATGAAGTGAAGGGTAGTGGCTGGGTTTTCCTCACATAATAGTCTGTAGAGACAGTGACCAATCAGAAGAAAAAGCCAAATTGTGGAAGTTCTTCCCAGCATGATTTCTGATGTATAATGAGCCTGAAAATGACCAGAGAAAAGAAAGATTATACCATCCTCAGAGTAGCCCCTGTGAAGTGGGTAGAGTTATTGTTACTATTCTCACTTTACAAGTGAGAGAACTGGACAAATATGCCCTACGTGTATACACTTTTCCAACTCTCTACTTTATAATCAGGATATGGTTTTAGCAGATATTTGATTTTTTACCTTTATTGACTTCCTTACTTTTGATAGAAGGCTGTTGATTTTGTCTCTACCTGATGAAGATTTAGTCATAAGAATTGATTATTTGGGAATAAATCTTATAGGGCATCATTCACTTTGAAAAGGCAGTGTTGGTGATTGGATTTTATAGCAAGGGTTAGGTAGAGAAGGTAGGCCCTTCTTTAGGATAAAGGAAAGCTTTATCCTAAATCGCCTTCCAAATTCTTATCTACAAGCTGTTTCATAGACAGGGATCCTGGGGTATGAAAGCAGATGTAGAGAATGATGAGACAGCATTCTGACTGCATCTGGATTGAAAAGCAGTAATTGCATGTACAGTTACAATTTTTCTAAAACATACTGGATCCTTTTTCTTTTCTTTTTTTCTCCTCCCATGTCCCAATGTAATTATGCTGAAATGGAGGCTAATTTCTCACTAGACTAAATTGTCCTTCAATTGGCCCCATCTCTGAAAGAAATAACCCCCAAACAATGCTAGATTTATAGAATTCAATTTCTTCAATGTTAAATCAACCACATTGATTGAATTACACACTTTCCCCCTTTGCCTTCCTCCCTTTGCTTCCCTCTCACCCTCTCCCCACAAATTGCATCTCAAGATGAAACCTGGTTAAATTTTTACAAGTGAGGCCTGCTCTGCTATCAGTCTGATTTATGAGCTCTTGAGGAATAAAATTTTCTGTGGCTTACAAGCACAGCCAATGTTTCCTTGAGGTTCCAGAAGAATTCAGTGGCATTTCTTTCCTGAAAATGAGCCTTTTTTTTTTCAGGAACACTTTCTGGAAAAAATTGCATTTTCTGATCTCATCCCTGATTGTGATAGTTGTGAGATTGTTCAACTCATCTTGGGGAAGCTGAGTTGAGAAAATCAAATCTTGGAATTCTCCTAGTGTTCATGTCATTAATGGCATTTAAAGCTTCCAAAACTCGATGTACATGGGTTGGAGGGCAAAGCAAGGTTTGTGGAAAAGAACTTTGAAAATCCAAGGGCTTTGGAAAAAAGCCTCCCAACTTAAACCACAGCTATCTTTCCTTAAGACATCTTTCATCTCTGCTCTACCATGCCTGGCCTATGAACCCACTCATGGCTCTTCCAGACACAGGATGTTATTATTTGCCAAGTGAAAAAGGAAACCATTTCTCCTTTTTGCTTTTAGAATTAAAAGGGTGATTTGGTGGTCTCCTGGTTATGGTCAGTGTATTTATGCATTTCAAACCTCTGAGGTCACTGCTTCTGCTGAGGAAGACTTTGGATACTGGTCTATGATTTTCTTTTCCCTTTATGAAGAAATACCTTTACATTTATTAGTTCAGCAGGCATATATTAGATGCTTAGTGTGCACTAGCGTTGTGCTAGGTATGAGGAAACAAAGATTTAAGTGCCTTCTATGTACTAGGGACAGTGTTAATCATTTTTACAAATATTATTTCATTTGATCCTTACAATAATCCTGGGAAGCAGATGCTATCGTTATCTCCATTTTACAGTGGAAAAAACTGAGGCAAATGGAGGTTAAGTTATTTGTCCAAGGTTGAGCAGCTAGTAAGTACCTCAGGCTGGATTTGAACCTAACCTGACAAAGATAAAATAGAAATGATTTTTGGAGGGGGGAGCACTAACAGCTTGAGGAGGGGGATTTACAATAGAAGCCTTATATAACAGATGGCAATAGAACTGAACTTTGAAAAAAGCTAAGGGATTCTAAGTTGGTAGGTAAGGAGTGAATGCATTCCAGACATGAGAGACAGCCTATGCAAAAGTGTGGAGATGGGAGGTAAAATGCTTTATATGAGGATGTATGGGTCAGTCTGGCATCCTGAAGAGTGTGCAAAGGAAGTAATGGGCCATAAGAGTGAAAAGAAAAGCTATAGGTAATAAAGAACTTTAAATGCTAAACAGATTTATTATCCCAAGTCAACAATTAGAGAGCCACTGAAGTTAAAATTTTAAGTAAGAGATTGATATAGCCAGATAGGTTAGAAATATATCATTTTGGCAGCTGTATAGAAGGTGAATCAGAGAAAGGTGAGATGGGAGTCAGGGAAGCCAAAACCTTGATGGTGTGGTCATCAAGGAGCCATTAGAGCATTTCAGAGAGAAGCTTATCTGTGGTACTCGATCCTTTACATTTTTCTCATTTCATTTGGTAGTTTTCTTACCTACAAAAGGGGGGGGTTGTAAATCATCTGTCCCTGTCTCCTTCATGGGGCTGATATGTCAAATAAGAAAATGGATGTGGAAGCACCATGTAGAAGGACATGATAGCCAACTTCAAATATTTGAAATTAGGCTAGTTCTGTTTGACTTCAGAAGGCAGAACCAGTAGCAATGGGTAGAAAATTGTAAAAAAGCAAAGGTATACATGAAATCATGAAAAACTCCTCAGCAGATAGATAATTTGAAGTGGAATGGGAAGGCTCAAAAAATAGATATTTTCCTCTCAGTGGAGGTCTTCAAGCAGAGGTTGAATGATTGCTTGTGTGGTACCTTACAATGAGGATTTCTTTTTGCAATTAAAAAAATTTTCTCCATTAATATGTAAAGACAATTTTTACCATCAATTTGAAAAAAATCTTGAGTTCTAAACTTTCTCTCTGTCTCTCACCTTCTTTCTCTCTGCGACGCTATGTAATTTGATGCAGGTTATATATGATCAATCGTGCAAAACATATTATATTAATCGTGATGTGAAGGAAGGCAGAGACCCAAAAGGCATGAGAAAAACATAGAAAGTGAAAAATAGGATGCTTCAATATGCAATGAGTTCTTTCTGTGGAGGTCAAGAGCATTTTTCATCATGAGTCCTTTGGAACTGTTTTGGATTATTATATTGATGAGAATAACTAAATCATTCACAATTGATCATTGTGCAATATTGCTGTTACTGTTTAAATTTTTTCTTGATTCTGATCACTTCCTATCAGTTCATATAAGTCTCTGGATTTTTTGGAAATTAGCCTACTTATCATTTCATCATCACAGTAATACTCCATTATAATCATATACCATAACTTGTTCAGCCATTCCCCAATTGATAGGCATCCCCTCATTTCCCATTCTTTGCTACCACAAAAAGATCTCCTATAAATATTTTTGCATAAATAGGTCCTTTTTCATTTTTTTATATCTTTGAGGTACAGATTTAGTAGAGGGGTTGCAGGGTCAAAGGATGTGCACAATCTTATAGCCCTTTGGGCATAGCTCCAATTTACTTTCCAGAATGGTTGAATCAGTTAAAAAAAAAAGTTGAATCTACAAAATTATATAAGGGTTATATAAGGGTTGGAGCACTGGACCTAGAATCATCAAATCTGCTTCTGTGACTTGGACAAGCCATTTAACCTCTGCCTTAAGCTGGATTTGAACCTGACTTAACACTTGGTGCTTTCTCCACTGAACCACCTAGCAGTCAGACAAAATAAAAGAAGAAAACCTAGAATTCCTAACTTCAGAAAGCTTATGTTCTAGGGGAAACAACATGTATGAAGAGAAAGTCCATATAACATGTACCAACAATTCATTAATATCCCTATTTTTCCACATCTTCTTCAACATTTATTATTTTTCTTTTCTGTTATATGTCAAGGGGATTTCTTTTTGATTATAATTTAGTCACTAAATTACCATTACTATAAAAAATTATGTGATTTTTCTGATGCTTTTACCTGTTAGGAGGACCCAATGCCAGAGAAGGAGGGGGGGGGGAGAGAGAGAGAGAGAGAGAGAGAGAGAGAGAGAGAGAGAGAGAGAGAGAGAGAGAGAGAATTTAATAGAAAGTTTCAGTTTGGGCATTTAACACCAGTGTTTAAATCCTAGGTATGTCTTACTAACTGTATGATCTTGGGCAAATCCCATAATCCTTTAAAACCTTAGTTCATATCTATAAAATGACTAGATTGAACTAGATTACCTATGGTCCTTTTCAGCTCTAAATACATGATCCATCTTAACAATGTAAGACATAGTTAGAATTTCTTTTCTTCTAGGATAAATACTGTATTGTTGTAGTTTGAGAAATTTTTTTTTGTTCTATAAAATATGTTTAAGATTGCTGGCTTATTCACTTTCTGGAAGCAACAATGGCCACCATTTTTAACTCCTTACCATTTTGTTTCTCCATAGAATGAAGTGGAGCTGGGAGAACTGCTGTTGTCATTGAATTATCTCCCAAGTGCTGGAAGATTGAATGTTGATGTGATAAGAGCTAAGCAGCTTCTTCAGACAGACATGAGCCAAGGCTCAGGTAAAGAGAAGTTTGCTAACAAAGGGCAGAGGTTTCTCAGATGATGGGAGTTCCTGGGAGTTTGAGGCCATAGTTCTCCCTTGTTGGTCAAGAAGGTTTTTTAAAAAGACCCAAGAAAAATGGCAGATCAGGAAAATACGCACAGGGAAATGTTTGATCTTCACATCTTCCAAAGAGCTTTGTGGACGATAAACGTTTA
Source organism: Myrmecobius fasciatus (assembly GCA_023553655.1). Lineage (NCBI taxonomy): Eukaryota > Metazoa > Chordata > Mammalia > Dasyuromorphia > Myrmecobiidae > Myrmecobius > Myrmecobius fasciatus. The sequence continues at coordinate 79,601 of JAJPUD010002402.1, read as the reverse complement.
TAAAATCTTGAATGGCAGAGGGAAAATTCTTTTCATATTTTTCTTACTTATAGAAGCTATTGAATACCATTTTGGTGACCTATTGGAGTCTAGAATTGGCTAGAAATATGTCTGAGACCACATTTGACAAATTATGTCAGCTCATGAAGAAAGGAAAAGAAATATTTATTAAGCACCTGTTATGTGTCAAGCACTATGCTAAGTGCTTTACAAATACTGTGTCATTTGATACTACAATCCTGGGAGGTAGATTTTATAATCATCTCCATTTTATAGTTTAGAAAACTAAATGGCTTATTCAAGTTCAGAGAAGTGGGATCTTTTTTTTAAATGATATTTTCAAAATATATGCAGATAGTTTTCAATATTGTAAAACCTTGTGTTCCAAATTCTTTCCCTCCCTTTCCCCTACCCCTTTCCCTAGACATCAAGTAATCCAGTATATATTAAACATGTGCAATTCTTTTATACATATTTCCACATTTGTAATGCTGCACAAGAAAACTCAAATCAAAAAGGAAAAAAATGAGAAAGAAAACAAAAAGAAAACAACAAAAAAGATGAAAATACTATGTTGTGATCTACATTCAGTTCCATGGTCCTCTTTCTGGGTGCAGATGGCTCTCTCCATCCCAAGTCTATTGGAATTGGTCTGAATCACTTCATTGTTGAAAAGAGCCAAGTCTATCAGAATTGATCATCACATAATCTTGTTGCTGTTCTCTTGGTTCTGCTAGAAGAAGGATTTTGATTTAGGTTTCAGTATTTCAGTATTCAACTGCTTTCAGGCTCAGTATTCCAGCCCCTACACCTATATAATTTTGTAGATTCAACTTTTTTTAAAATTTATTTTTTGTTCCACTTTGAGTTCCAAACTTTTTCCCTCCCTATCTCCCTCTCTTATGCTAGATAAGTCTACCATTTGACATGTATATCTATCTTTCTATCCATCTGTGTGTGTATATACATATACACAGAGGCATATATATGTATGTGTACATATATATATACACAAAAAATCCCACAGACGCATATATAAAACCATACTCTACGTATTTCTTTTTTTTAATAAAGCTTTTTATTTACAAAACATATGAGTGATTTTTCTACATTGACGTTTGCAAAAACTTTTTTTTCCCAAGCTTTTCCCCTCCTTCCCCCCACCCCCCACCCCTAGATGACAGGTAATCTAATACATGCTAAATAGGATAAATTATATGACAAATACAATACATGTATACATATCTATACAGTTATCTTACTGCACAAGAAACATCAGATCTAGAAAGAGAAGAAGAAAAAAACAACCTAAGAAGGAAAACAAAATGCATGGAAATATTCACAGAAAGCGTTAAAATGCTGTGTTGTGGTTCACACTCAGTTCCCACAGGCCTCTCTCTGGATGTATATGACTATCTTCATCGCTGAACAACTGGTTTGAATCACATCATTGTTGAAGAGAACCATGTCCATCAAAATTGATCATCGTATAGTCTTGTTGCTGTGTATAATGTTCTCCTGGTTCTGCTGATTTCACTCAGCATCAGTTCATGCAAGTCTTTCCAGTCCTCTCTGAAATCCTCCTGTTGGTCGTTTCTTACATACTCTACGTATTTCTATTCTCTTTGACTTTTAAAGCCCTTCATAACCTAGCTTTCTCTCATCTTTCCAGTCTTCTTTTTATAAGAACCATATCTCACATTATTTCTAAAATTATTTTATTTTCCCCAATTACATGTAAAAACAATTTTTAACATTTTTTTTCTTAAGTTTTGAGATCCAAATTCTATCCCTCCCTCTCCTCCCAGATGATAAACAATCTGATGTAGGTTATACCATATAAAATATTTCCCTATGTAGATTCAAATTCTAAACAAATTTTGTATTTGTGTCTTCAATGACTAGCACAATGCCTAGTACATAGTAGGGAATTAAGAAATGCTTATAGATTGATGTCCCAAAATAGGGCAGCAGATGGCAATAGTGTGCAAAATCCCTGGAGGTATGAATGGTAAGGAAAACACTTCTTGAATTCCAATCATTATCAACATCATCATTATTGGGATTTATATAGAATCTTACCATTTGTGAATATATCATTATCATTAATAATGATGATGATAATTTACATATATATAGTTTTGTTGTATTGTTCATTTTTTATTTGTGCACAGCTCTTCATGTCCCCATTTAGGGTTTTCTTGGCAAAGATACTGGAGTGATTTGCCATTTCCTTTTCCAGCTTATTTTTTAGATGAGGAAACTGAGGTAATCAATGTGAAGTGACTTGCCCAGCATCACACAACTAGGCAATGTCTGAGTCTGAATTTGAATTCAGGAAAATGATCTTCCTGACTTAGGGGCTGGCACTCTATTCACTGTGCCATCTAGTGACTACCTATATAGAACTTTCATCTTTATGAACTATTTCCTTTAATTCTGTGATTCCTTACCAATAATCCCTTAGATAGGAGACATGAGTTTTATCTCCAATTTATAGTTATGTTAACTGAGGCTCAGAAAGACTAAGTCACATATAGAATCATAGATTTAAAGTTCCAAAAGACCTTGGAGTTCATCTAAGCTAATTACTTCCTTTTTTTTAGATGAGGAAAATGAAATGTGGGGGGTTAAATAACTTGCCTAAACTCACAGAGGTTACAAAAAATAGAGCTGGGATTCAAATCTAGGTCTTTTGACTCCAAATCCATTATTCTTCCTGTGGTATCTCTCTGGGAATAAGAATTAATACCATTAAAATTTAAACCCACTTCAACTACTCTTAAATCCACAGCTCTTTCTGTTATGCCAAATAACCTAAGGACATCTCAGTTCAGACTCCAAAAGTTGAGAATTAATTTTCTCCCTCCTTGGTTGTCAAAAATAGGGCTCTTTTAATCTTTATGTCTTATAGTAATTAACATAAAAAACCCACATCAGATATTTCTTGCTCAGCATGACAAATATGGAAATTTGTTTAGAAGAATTGCACATGCTTAAACTTATATTGGAGTGCTTGCTGTTTAAGGGATAGAAGAAGGGGTAGAGAGGGAAAAATATTTGGTACACAAGGTTTTGCAAAAGTGAATTTTGAAAATTGTCCTTGATGTATTTGGAAAAATAAAAAGTTATTACAATCAAATCAGAGATTATATTTTAAACACTTCTCAGTATTTTGATTAAGATTAAGTATATATTATATTTTAGAGCAAATTTTAAAGTTTGAATAGAAATTTAATCTAGTTCCATTTCATTAGGAAGTGGCCTTTTCTATGAGAGCAGAAATGATATAATTGAGGTAACCATCCTTTGCAAAGCTCTGAAGTCATTGATTCTTCAGGCAAAAATAGTGATGCTCAAACTGATCTTTGCCTTTAGTACTGATTCTAATGTAGTTAGTTGCTAAGTGGGACAGTGCATAGAGTGTTAGGCTGTTAGGAAAATCTGAGTTCAAATTCAGCTCCAAATACTTATTAGCTATGTGATTCTGGGCACACGTCTATCTGCCTCAGTTTCCTCAACTGTAAAATGGATATGAAAATAGTGCCTATCTTCCAGAGTTCTGAGGATCAAATGAAGTAATATTTGCAAAATGCTTAGCACAATACCTGGTACATAGTAGGTATTATATAAATGCTTTTCTCCCTTTTCTTCTCTTCCCCTAGTATAAATGATGTAGTGGAAATAATTATCAGTATTTTAAAGAAATATATTTTAATTTCTCCAGTTACATGTAAAACAACATTCTTAGTTATATATGTACATTCATTTTTTATATGTATTTCCATATGAATCATGTTGGGAGAGAAAAATTAGAACAAAAGGGAAAAACCATGAGAAAAAAAAGTGAACATAGCATGTGTTGATTTATATTCAGTCTTCCATAGTTCTCTCTCTGGACGTGGATAGCGTTTTCCATCCAAGTTTATTGGGATGGCCTTGGATCACTGAACTGCTAAGAACCAAGTCTATCACAGTCGATCATCGCACAAACTTGTTGTTGCTGCATATGCTTTCCTCTTCTGCTTGCTTTGCTTAGCATCAGTTCATGTAAATCTTTCCAAGCCTTTCTAAAACCAGTCTGTTCATCATTTTTTATATAACAATAATATTCCATTACTTTCATATAGCATAATTTATTCAGCCATTCTCCAATTGATGGGCATCTACTGATTTTCCAATTCTTTGCCACCACAAAAAGAACTGAAGAACTTTTTTTTTTTTTTTTGGCTGAGGCAATTGGGATTAAGTGACTTGCCCATGGTCACACAGCTAGAAAGTGTTAAGTGACTGAAACCAGATATGAACTCAGGTTGAACTCACTTTTTAATAAAGAATGCTAGATTTAGAATCAAAGGACCTCCATTTAAATCCCATTTCTACTGCTTACTTATCCCTGTGAGGCTGAGCATTCATTAGACCTCTTTCGCCTTAGTTTCTTCATCTGTAAAATGGGTAGGTGTGACCGAATTAAAAGATCTGTTTGTCAGGACTAATTTGTCCCCTCCTGCCTCTGCATTCTCACAAACTATCATCCATTCCTTCAAGTTATTCCCTTTCCAGTTCTACCTATCCAAATTCTGTTTTCCCCCACAAAGGCCTGGCTTACGCTTATTGGCTTATTGGCAAAAGAGCCAAAATTAGGAGTCCTGAGACTCACTTCTAGCCTTGGATTTTCCATTAGTTGACTACATGACCTAGGAAAGAGAGTAGGGAAAGTAGGGAACATTTATTAAGCTCCTATTATTAAGCTGGACTAATAGGTGATGTAGTGGACAGAGCCTTGGTCTTACAATCAGGAAGATTTATTCTCATGACTCTGAGGAAGTCACTTAACCCCTTTTCCCTTGGTTTCCGACTCTATAAAATGAGCTAGAGAAAGAAATGGGAATCGACTCTTACTATCTTTGCCAAGAAAACTCCAGTTGCGGTCATGAAGAGTCACACTGAACAACAAAATTATTTTGAGAAGATGAGAAAAGAAGGGAGGAGGAGCATTTATTAAGCATCATTATTAGTAAGCATCATTAGTAAGCATCAGTTAAGGGCTCTGTGATATTGTCTTGAGCAATTCAGTCCACCCCTCTTTTCTTCTTCTGTAAAATGTCAGGGTTGGGCTAGAATCCAGCTATATATCTGGGGTCATGTAAAATTTTTTTGGACAAAAAGGAGTCACAAGTGGGAAAAGTTTAAGAAGCCCTGGGCAAGAGGATGGCCAAGGGTTCCTGGGACTCTGACATTCTGTGTCCCTCTCTCCCCAGACCCTTTTGTGAAGATCCAGCTGGTACACGGACTCAAACTTGTGAAAACCAAGAAGACTTCCTTTATGAGAGGGACAATCGATCCATTCTACAATGAGTCTTTCAGTTTCAAAGTCCCACAGGAAGAACTTGAAAATGCAAGCCTAGTATTTACAGGTAGGTGTCTTTATCTCGGACCCTGATTGAGTCAGGGACAGTATCTTCAGTGGGAGCCTGCGTCTAGTTTAGAGAAGATCATAAAATCATAACTTCTGAATTGGAAGAGACTCCAGGATCTGTCTAGTCCAATCTTTTGGATTTTACAGATGAGGAAAACTGAAGTTTGTTGCTCAGACAGTGAGCATCTGAGATAGGATTTGAACTTAGTACCTCTGAGTCCAGAGATAGTGTTTTTCCATTGTACCATATGCTTTGGGGTTTAGCACATAAGGACCCCCACTCTTTCTGTGATGTAATAGTAAAACCCTGACCTCCCTTACTGCCCAGAGAAAAGCCATTCTAGCATATTTTATCATTTTATGTGCTGCTACAATTTGTATAGAAACTTGTCATAAAATATTGATGTAGTTAGAATCAAATTGCAACAATGGGGGAAAAATTTATGTGGAATCTTAGAAGTCTTACCTCTTCATTTAAAGTAAGGGTAATAAGGCCCAAAGTCACTGTGATTCCTTCTGCTGTATCCTTTCCTTACCCATGATATTTTGGCTCTTCCACCCATCTTTGGTGTGTGACTTTGAACAAGTCATTTAACCTCCAAGTGCTTCAGTTTTCTCATCTGTAAAATGGGCTTACTTCACAGGATTATTCTAAAAATCAAGAGGACAAAGTGGGTAACCACCCAAATGCTAGGCCATATGAATGTAATCTTTTGTTCCTGTTGTTACTATTTATCTATGGGAATATGGGCTTGCTTTCAGCCCCAGGACACCCTTCTAAAAAGCCAGGGACAGTCTGTCATATCAATGCTTCTACATATTATCTTATTTTTTTATTTTTATTTTATTTATTTATTTATTTTTAATTTTATTTTATTTGCAAAACATATGTATGGGTAATTCTTCAACATTAACCCTTACATATCTTTCTGTTACAAAATTTTCCCCCCAACTCCCCACCCCTCCCCTAGATGGCAGGATATCTACAACATGTTAATTATGTTAAAATACTTGACAGATCAAATATATATATACACATTTCCACACTTATCATTGTTGTGCAAGAAAAATCTTATCTACACAAAAGACATATCAGATAAAGGAAACACAATGTAAGCAAACATCAATCTAGAGTATGAATATTTTATGTTGTGGTCCACATTTCACATCCCTCTCTCTGGGAGTATATGGCTTCCTTCAGTGAACAATTGGAAGTGGTTTGAAAGATTTCATTGTTGAAGAGAGCCATGTCCATCAGAATTGATTGTCATATAGTATTGTTATTGCCATGTATAATGATCTCCTAGTTCTGCTCACTTCACTCAGCATCAGTTCATGTAAGTCTCTCCAGGCCTCTCTGAAATCATCCTGCTGGTCGTTTCTTACAGAACAATAATATTCCATATTCATATACCATAATTTGTTCAGCCATTCTCTAATTGAAGGGCATATATTCAATTTCCAATTTCTAGCCACTACAAAAAGGGCTGCCACAAACATTCTTGCACATGGAGGGCCCTTTCCTTTCTTTATGATTTCTTTGGGATATAAGCCCAATGGAAATGCTGCTGGGTCAAAGGGTATGCACAGTTTGATAACTTTTTGAGCATAGCTCCAAATTGCTCTCCAGAATGGCTGGATCCGTTCACAGCTCCACCAACAATGCATCAGTGTCCCAGCCTTCCCACATCACCTATAACATTCATCATTAACTTTTCCTGTCATTTTAGCCAATCTGACAGGTGTGTAGTGGTACCTCAGGGTTGTCTTAATGTGCATTTCTCTGATCAATAGTGATTTGGAGCACCTTTTCATATGACTACAAATAGTTTTAATTTCATCCTCTGAAAATTGTTTGTTCATATCCTTTGACCATTTATCGATTGGAGAATGGCTTGAATTCTTATAAATATGAGACAATTCTCTATATATTTTAGAGATGAGACCTTTATCAGAACCCTTAAATGTAAAGATTATTTCCCAATTTATTGCTTCCCTCCTAATCTTGACTGCATTGGTTTTGTTTGTATAAAAACTTTTTAACTTAATATAGTCAAAGTTATCTATCTGGTGTTCAATTAAGAGTTCCAGTTCTTCTTTAGACATAAATTTATTCCATCTCCATAGGTCTGAGAGGTAAACTATATTACGTTCCTCTAATTTACTTATAATATCACTCTATATCCAGATCATGAACCCATTTAGATCTTATCTTGGTATGTGGTGTTAGATGTGGATCAAGCCCTAATTTCTTCCACACTAGTTTCCAATTTTCCCAGCAGTTTTTGTCAAATAGTGAGTACTTATCCCAGAAGCTGGGGTCTTTGGGTTTATCAAAGACTAGATTGCTATAGTTATTGCCTAGTTTGTCTTGTGATTCTATCCTATGCCACTGATCGACTACTCTATTTCTTAGCCAGCACCAAATGGTTTTGATGACCGCTGCTTTGTAATATAGTTTTAGATCTGGTACAGCAAGTCCACCATCATTAGCCTTTTTTTTTTTTCATTAATTCTCTTGAAACTCTTGACCTTTTGTTCTTCCAAATGAATTTTGCTACTACTTTTTCTATATCTGTTAGATAATTTCTTGGGAGTTTGATTGGTATGGCACTAAATAAGTAAATTAGTTTGGGTAGTATTGTCATTTTTATTATATTCGCTCAGCCTACCCATGAACATTTTAAGTTTTTCCAATTGACTAGGTCTGATTTTATTTATGTGGAAAGTGTTTTGTAGTTTAGTTCATATAGTTCCTGACTTTCCCTTGGCAGATAAATTCCCAAATATTTTATACTATCAACAGTTATTTTGAATGGAATTTCTTTTTGTATCTCTTGCTGCTGAACTTTATTGGTAATATATAAAAATGCTGATGATTTATGTGGATTTATTTTGTATATTGAAACTTTGCTAAAGTTGTGAATTGTTTCTAGTAGTTTTTTAGTTGAGTCTTTAGGATTCTCTACGTATATCATCATGTCATCTGCAAAGAGTGATAATTTGGTTTCCTTATTACCTACTGTAATTCCTTTAATCTCTTTTTCTTCTCTTACTGCCAAAGCTAACATTTCTAAGACAATATTAAATAATAATGGTGACAGTGGGCAGCCTTGTTTCACTCCCTATCTTATTGGGAATGGTTCTAGTTTGACTCCATTACATATGATGCTTGCAGAAGGTTTTAAGTAGATACTACTAATCATTTTAAGGAAAAGCCCATTTATTCCTACACTCTCCAGTGTTTTTAATAGGAATGGGTGTTGTATTTTATGAAAGGCTTTTTCTGCATCTATTGAGATAATCATATGGTTTTTGTTAATTTGGTTATTCATATAATTGATTGTGCTAATAGTTTTCCTAACGTTGAACCAGCCCTGCATTCCTGGTATAAATCCTACTTGATCATGGTGTATTATCCTGGGGATAACTTTCTGTAATCTTGTTGCTAAAATCTTATTTAAGATTTTTGCATCAATATTCATTAGGGAAATGGGTCTATAGTTTTCTTTCTCAGTTTTCTCCCTACCTGGTTTAGCTATCAGCACCATATCTGTGTCATAGAAGGAATTTGGTAGTACACCTTCTTTCCCTATTTTTTCAAATACTTTATATAGTATTGGGATCAATTGTTCTTTGAATGTTTGGTAGAATTCACATGTAAATCCATCTGGCCCTGGAGATTTTTTCTTAGGGAGTTGATTAATAGCTTGTTCTATTTCTTTTTCCAAAGTGGGGCTATTTAAATAATTTATTTCCTCTTCTGTTAACCTAGCCAATCTATGTTTTTGTAGATATTCCTCTATTTCATTTACATCATCAAATTTATTGGCATAAAGTTGGGCAAAGAAACTCCTAATTATTACTTTAATTTCCTCTTCATTGGAGGAAAGTTCTCCCTTATCATTTTTGAGACTAACAATTTGATTTTCCTCTTTCCTTTTTCTAATCAAAGCAACTAAAGGCTTATTTATTTTGTTGGTTTTTTCATAAAACCAACTCTTAGTTTTATTTATTAATTTGATAGTTTTCTTATTTTCAGTTTTATTGATCTCCCCTTTAATTTTCAGAATTTCCAATTTGGTATTTAATTAAGGGTTTTTAATTTGGTCTCTTTCTAGCTTTTTTAATTGTAAGCCCAGTTCATTGATCTTCTCTGTTTTATGCAAGTAAGCATCTAGAGATATAAAATTACCCCTTATAACAGCTTTAGCCGTGTCCCACAAATTTTGGTATGTTGTCTCATTGTTGTCATTCTCTTGGATGAAATTATTGATTGTGTCTATAATTTGCTCTTTCACCCATTCGTTCTTCAGGATTAGATTATTTAATTTCCAATTAATTTGTGGTCTCTTTTCTCCTGGCTTTATATTACATGTGAGTTTTATTGCATCATGATCTGAAAAGGATGCATTTACTATTTCTGCTTTTCTGCATTTGATTTTGAGGTTTTTATGCCCTAACACATAGATAGAAGGGAGTATGCTCCCTTCTATCACCATTCAATTTCCTCCAGAGATCTATCATACCTAACTTTTCTAGCCTTTTGTTAACCTCCCTAATTTCTTTCTTATTTATTTTGTGATTTGATTTATCTAATTCTGAGAGAACAAGGTTGAGATCCCCCACTATTTTTGTCTATTTCTCCTTGCATTTCTGTTAGTTTCTCCTCTAGGAATTTGGATGCTATACCACTTGGTGCATATATGTTTAGTATTGATTCCGCTTCATTGTCTATGGTACCCTTTAGCAAAATATAGTTTCCTTCTTTATCTCTTTTAATTAGATCTATTTTTGCTTTTACGTGATCTGAGATAAGGATTGCTACCCCTGCCTTTCTTTGTTCACCTGAAGCATAAAAGATTCTGCTCCAGCCCTTTACTTTCACTCTGTATGTATCTCTATGTTTTAGATGTGTTTCTTGTAAACAACATATTGTAGGATTCTGCCTTTTAATCCAGTCTGCTACCCGTTTCCATTTTATGGGAGAGTTCTTCCCATTCACATTCACAGTTAAAATAACTATATCTGTATTTCCTGCCATCTTATTTACCCAGAGTTATGATTTTCTCTTTCCTTTCCCCTCTCTCCCTTCCCCCTCCCCAGTACTTTATTTTTGATGACCACCTCCCTCCAACAGTTCTCCCCCTTCAAACCCCCTCCCTCCCCTTTACACCTTTCCCCTAATCCTTCTATTAGTCTATCCCTTTCCTTTCCTCCTTTCCCTCCCACCTTCCCACAAGGAGGGTCAGGCCTTTCTTTGAAGCCAAATGTGTCTGATATACTCTCTTAGAGTCTAATCTAATGAGAGTAAGGTTTACACAATACTCATCGCCCTCCCTTCTTTCCCTCAATTATATTAGATCTTGTATGTCTCTTTATGAGATTTTGCCTTATTTTACCTCCTTTATTTTTACTTTATTTTGCCTCCTTCCCCCCCTTTTTTCAGTATGGTATCCCTTCCACCTCTAATTTCTTTTCCATCATTATCAAAGAAAAATTGAATTATACCCCCATTCTTTAAGGATACCTATAGTATAAATATAGTTCTCAAAAGTTCTTTCCTTTTTACCTTTTTATGTGTCTCTTGAGTTCTGTATTTGGAGGTCAAATTTTTTGTTCAGATCTGGTCTTTTCATTAGGAATAGGTGAAATTCTCCTGTATCATTGAATGACCATCTTCTTCCCTGGAAGATGATGCTCATTCTAGCTGGATAACTTATTCTTGGCTGTAATCCAAGTTCTTTTGCCTTTTGGAATATCTGATTCCAGGCCCTTCTATCCTTTAATGTGGAAGCTGACAGGTCTTGTGTAATTCTAATTACAGTTCCTCAGTATTTGAACTGTTTCTTTCTAGCTACTTGCAATCCCCTTTCCTTGGTGTGATAGTCCTGAAATTTAGCCAAGATATTCCTGGGGTTTTGATTTTGGGGTCTCTTTCAGGAGATGATTGGTGAATTCTTTCAATGCCAATTTTGCCTTCTGATTCTAAAACATCAGGGCAATTCTCTTTCATGATTTCCTGGAAGATAGCATCAAGGTTCTTTTTTTCATGGTGACTTTCAGGGAGTCCAATAATCCTTAGATTGTCTCTCCTGGATCTGTTTTCCAAGTCAGTTGTTTTTCCTAGGAGATATTTCATATTTTCTTGTATTTTTTAATTTTTTTGTTTTTGTTTGACTGATTCTTGAAGTCTTATTGAGTCATTTACTTCTATTTGTTCAATTTTAATTTTAAAGTATTATTTCCTTCAGTTATCTTTTTTTAGCTCCTTTTGTAGCTGGCCAATTGAATATCTTGATTCAATGCATTCTTTTTCCATTTTGCCAATTTTATTTTTCAGTGAATTGTTGTCTTTTTCCAATTCACCATTTTTATTTTTCCAGTGAATTGGTGATTTTTTCCAATTCATCAATTTTGTTTTTCAGTGAATTTTCTTTTTCCAATTCACCAGTCCTGTTTTCCAGTTTTTGATATCTCTGTTGCACTGATCTCAATTAAGGCTAGGCCTTGAGTTTCTATAAAATGTAAAATGAAAGGGGTTGGGCAAGATCTATCTCTAGTATACCTTCTTACTCAGAATCCATGAACCTATTATGAATCATGACTATTGAGTATTTAAACAGAGAAACTATATATAAAACTAGGGTGGTGTGATAAGGGCTTTGCTCAGGAACTGATTTCACTTGTATTCATTTAGCAGTTTAGAAACAATTGAGTTACTAGTTTAGCTTCTAATAGAGTACCTAGTTAGACAGAAAAATTAATTAAAATAAGGATGCTTCTAGAGCAGGATTTTTTAATTTGGTATCCATGAATTGATTTTAAAAATACTTCAACAGCTATATTTCATTATAACAATATAACTTTTTTGCATTTAGAAACATTATTGGGTCCATAGAGTTCACTGGACTGCAGGACACCAACAAAAGATTAGAAACTCTTTTGAGTTTTCCTAGCCATTCCTATTTCCTGGCTGTGCCCTGGTTGATCTCTTTTCTGGTTGGGCCTGGGTCAGTCCTGGTGATTTAACAGTGACATCACCTTAACTGTTGACTTTCTCTGTCCTTATTCTTCCCTCATTCTATCTAATGGTCACACACTGAGGGATGTGAACTTTTTCTTTTTTTTAGGAACCTTCTTTGAGTTTATTTATTTATTTTTTAAGAAACCTTCTTTGAGGAATCAGGGTTTCAGGATCTCCTGGAATAGGTGATAGAGAAGCTTTTCAGGTCCCTGGAATAAATCCAGGACATTATTGATATGAGATAATCTGGGTAAAATTGAGTGAATTGGTGTTATCTGGGCAAATCCACAGAATTCTAGGGCTTTTCATTCTTAAATAAAAGAAACAGTTCCCATCTGAAATGTTGAAACCCAAACCATTATCTTGTTTTCAAACATTTCATCACAAAGTAAGGTTGAGCAGCTATTTAAATTTTTGTGCAGAGGTTCCTTGGTAAAGGCTGTAATTAAGCTCTGGCTGGTATTCCTGGCTTCCTGAACATTTCCTTTCATGTGTGAAGAAGATTCCTTTCGCTATAATTTTCAGTCAGGTGATTTCTATAGCTAGAGCCTAAAGAAAGTAGGGAGGGGAAAAAATTTCAACAACTAAAATATCAAACTCTTAACCCAGAAGTCATGAAGGAAATTCAATGAAGCTTTATTCTATCAAAAGAAATTGAAAGCGGGGATTGAAACTGCTGGGTTATTACTGGTAAGTAGGTAAAAAGAATGAAATTTGAGTTGATTAGAGACAAACTCATCCAGAGGAAATGCCTAGTAATGAATGCTGCTGTCACACAATGGAATTACTTCAGTGCCTGAACTCATTTTGAGTATAAGACTTGATTTCCAGACCTGAATGTTTTCCTTATCTGAGTCTTAGTTTCCTTATCTTCATAATAATTACTCTACCACATAAATGAGATAATGTTTGTAAATAACCTATGGATAAACATCTGAGTGCCTCTAAATGCCAGATGCTGTCCTTGGTCCTCGGTACAAAGACAAAAATTACCCAACTGTACTCATGGACTTTATGTGCTGTTATTCAATTGGATAGGAGAACATTTATGTAAATAACCATAGTAAAATAAATACAAGATAATTGGGAGAAGTGGAAGGTGTTGCATTTTGTGGGAAGGGGATTGCTAGCAACTGGAGGTATCAGGACAAACTTCTTATAGAAGTTGATGCTTGATCGGAGTCAGAAAGAAAGGAGGGGATTTAAAGAGGCAGTAGCAAAAATTGTGTGTATTCGTAACACGAAATCTAGCCTGGGTAAAGATAATGGGACTGGATATAGAATGAGGGAAATGAAGAAGACCAAATTGGCCAGTCTGCAAAGAATTTTTAAAGGTCAGACCCAATTCAGGCTGCCCTGGTGATTCAGTTTGGGGATTGGAATGACATGAGGTATTCACAGACCATCTAATAACTAACAAAAGGAAATTTATTTAGCCATAGCATGGAAAGGATATTCAACAGCACTGAATCAGTTGGGCAAAGCTTCCTTGACTCAGCAGCATTCACCATGGTGAAAAGAAGGTGCCAAGGGGAGAGGCCTCTGGGAATTTGACTTGAAATAACCAATAGTCAGTTGGTGAAGCAGGATTAGAGCTCAGAGATATGTAGCTCTAGGAATCATCTGTATAGAAATGATAATTAAACCCATGGGAGTTTTCTAGATCCCCAAGTAAAAGAATGCAGAGAAAGAAGCTAGGGGAGGGTCTGTGACAGCTTGAGGGTATACCCACAGATAGGGGCTGAGATATGGATGATTATCTGGCAAAGGAAATAAATAAGTTGCATTTCAACAAGAATTTTGCATTAATCTCTCTCAACCTCATAGACTTCTCAATCCTATTGAGATATTTAGAGTCTCTCAGGCATCTGTAATGGAGTGAGAAAGGTCCCTTGTTCTGTTTTCTATTATTATTTGGCCTTCTGCAGCAGCAGAATTAAATTGGCTAATTAGATTTTCTGTAGAAACAAGATACAAAAACAAGAAAGAAGCAAAAGGTAACTCCAGTGGGAGGAGGGAGAGAGTAAAGAGGAGGTTAGTAGCAGCAGCAGTTGTCATGATGGGGAGACCCATGTGTTGAATGGGGCAGGAAGGGAGAGGAGGTGTACCAAATGGATGCTATAGCCTGAATCAAGTATGGAAGAAGTAAGCAGGGTGAAATAGGAGCATGGAATAAGAGAGTTAATGGGCAGTAATACCATTGAGGAGGGGTGGAAAGGGGTTTAGTGGGGCCATAGAAAAAGAGAATAGATGGGAGCAGTAACATCTGTGTAGCCTGAGATGGAACACATCTTTTTTATGTTACTAATAGTATTTTATTTTTCCAAATACAAGCAAAGATAGTTTTTAACATTCACCTTTGCAAACCTTGTGTTCCAAATTTTTTTCTCTCTCCTTCCCCCCTCCTCTAGGGAGCAAGCAATCTGATATAAGTTGGACATGAAGGGACAAGTGTTGAAGGAGAGACACGTGGATTGAAATGGGGCAGGGAGGGAGAAAAGGTATACCAGATGAGCAGCAGGAGTTTAATTATGACCTAAGAGGGAGGCACAGGGGTGGAGTAAGGGCATGGAAGATGAGAGTGGGTGGACCTTAGCAGCAGCTGTGACCTGGAAGGGAGACAGAGGGGAGAAGTAGTTCATGGAAAGAGGAAGGCATAAGTATTGAGTTAGGCAGGGAAAGGAGAAGAGTCAGGGAGTAGATGGGACCAAGCAACAGCTGTGACTTGAGAAAAAAGTAGTGTAGAGTGGAGCAAGGAGAGGAGGAGGGAGGCACAAAGATTGAGAGACAGGGAGGGAGGGAAGTCAGCAGTAAAGAAGCTGTGAGTTGTAAATTAGGCAATGGGGGTTGAGTAGGTGGGAGCCCCAGAGATTGGGAAAGGCATGGAGCTGATTTTAATCCTTTATTTTTATTTATTTATTTTTTATTTTATTTTTTATTTTTTTTTATTAAAGCTTTTTATTTGTATAACATATGTATGGGTAGTTCCCCAACATTGATCTTTACACAGCTTTCCATTACAAATTTTACCCCCAGTCCCCTCCCCTCCCTTAGATGGGAGGAAGTCCACTACATGTTAATAATGTTGAAATGCTTGAGAAGTTATGCAAGAAAAATCCTATCTACAAGAAAAAAAAAAAAAAGAATCAGAGAAAGGCAACACAATGCAAGCAAATGTCAATAGAGATCATGAAAATGTTACGTTGTGGTCCATATTTCATTTCCCTCTCTCTGGGTGTATATGGTTTTCTTCAGTGAACAATTGGAACTGGTTTGAGACAATTCTTTGTTGCAGAGAGCCATGTCCATCAGAATTGATCATCATGTAATACTGTTGTTGCTGTGTATGATGATCTCCTGATTCTGCTCGTTTCACTCAGCATCAATTCATGCAAGTCTCTCCAGGCCTCTCTGAAATCGTCCTGCTGGTCGTTTCTTACAGAGCAATAATATTCCATAACATTCATATACCATAATTTATTCAGCCACTCTCCAATTGATGGGCATCCCTTCAGTTTCCAGTTTCTAGCCACTACAAAAAGGGCTGCCACAAACATTCTTGCACATGTGGGGCCCTTTCCCTCCTCTAAGATCTCTTTGGGATATAGGCCCAGTAGAAACACTGCTGGGTCAAAGGGTATGCACAGTTTGACAACTTTTTGAGCATAGTTCCAAATTGATCTCCAGAATGGTTGGATCCGTTCACAGTTCCACCAACAATGTATTAGTGTCCCAGTTTTCCCACATCCCCTCCAACATTCATCGTTATCTTTTCCTGTCATTTTAGCCAATCTGACAGGTGTGTAGTGGTATCTCAGAGTTGTCTTAATTTGTATTTCTCTGATCAATAGTGATTTGGAGCAACTTTTCATATGACTAGAAATGGTTTTAATTTCATCATCTGAAAATTGTCTGTTCATATCCCTTAATCCTTTATTTTTAAAGTAAGGTTTTAAGGATTTGTAGGATTCCAGACTAAAAACCAAAAGAATGATGCCCCGAGTCTAGCATATTAAGGAAGAATAAAAATCAATTGGGTAGAACATTATTGATTCTTGTTTTTACATATTAGAGGGGTTTTTTGGAGTTGTAGGTGAAATTCTCAGGTATGAAGGAGCAATTTCAGTCATAGCCTATCTTTTCTCTCTGTCTCTAAGCTTCATCAGTCTATTCTTATAGTTTTGGCTTTCCCATTCTCTTAACTTTTTCAATCTGTTTCAATTTGATACATATTTTATATGTACTATGCTCTAGAGTTATAAAGAGAGATAGGTTACCAATCCTACTATCTTGAAGTCTAATGGAGAAAATGCATATGCAAATAAGATATAAGGAAGATTGAGCAATAAATGCATAGGAATAAATGCAAAGTTCTTTGAGAAATTTGAGGACAAATAATTCAATTTCATGTGGGGCATAAAGCCCAGAGAAGGCTTTGGGAAAAAAATGCTATCTGAGCTGGGCATTGGAAATAAAGGAAGGAATTTACTAGGTTAGGTAGGTGTGAAGATATGTATTGTATCTGTGTATACATATGTGCATGCTTGTAGAGTTCATTACAAACAAGAAAAACAGTATGAGCAAAGATCTGGATTTTGAAAAGGCTGGAGCCAGCAAATGGAGAGTTTAGTTTGGCTGAATTGAATACCATGAAATAACATTGGAATGGTAGACTTGGAGCCAGGTTGTGGAAAACTTGAATAGCAGCAGGAATGGGGAGCCACTGACAGTTTTTGAGTAAAGAAGTAACATTGTAATAGCAATAAGTTTTGGGATGTTTTCTTAGGCAGTTGTGTGAAGGATGAAATGTTTGCAAAAAGTTAAATAGGTGGTGACAGAAGACTGGTTCATGGATTCTTATAGCAGTTTGGGGGAGAAAAGATAAGAGCCTGAATTCAAATGATTGTAGTCAATTAGAACGGAAAAGATGAAAGCAAGAAATATAACGGAAGATTTGCTACTTGGCAACTAACTGGAATGGGAGTGGTATGAGGAACAAGAATTATGAATCTGAGGATTCAAGGTTGAATGACTTGGAGGTTAGTGGTACCAGAAACAAAAATAAAGACGTTATGAGGGTGGAAAAGATAAAAATAAGTTTTGGACATGTTGAGTTTGAAGTATTAGTGTCAATAAGCAAGCATTTATTAAGTATTTATTATGTACCAGGTATTTTGTAAAGTTCTAAACATTCAAAGAAAGGCAAAAATATGGTCTCTGTTCTTGAGATACAAGATATAGACAGTAGAAACTAATCTTATATGAAAGGTATTAACAACAGAAAGAACTAGGAAAGTTGAGCTCAGTTTTGAAGAAAACCAGTGAAGACAGGAGAAAGAATGGAGGAGGGGGAGCATTTGTAGGATGTGCCTTTTAAAAGGCACAAAATTGGAAGATTAGAGTATTTGCACTGTTCTTCATTTTTGAAGAAGTCCAATGACATCATAGGGTGATGTCTTGACTTGCAAATGATTGGATTTAAGTGAAGGGGAATTGCATAAAGTCTCCAGTTGTTAAAAGTCCAGTAGCTTGATATGTAGTGGATGACCTTGGCATCTTCAATGCCTTACCAAGCTTCAATTGCTCCATCATCAATAATTAATAAATCAATCAAAAATATTTATTAAGCACTTATGATTTATTAGACACTGTGTGAACACTGATAATACAAAAGAGATAAAAGATAGGCTACATTCTCCAGGAGCTTACAATTTAATGGGAAAAATGTATTGAAAAGGATGAGAGTGTGACTAAATATGAATTATCCTTTTTTTGTAGTGCTTGGCAAGCAATGTTTCAAAGGATAGCTCCTTGGTCTTTCATCCAAAATCTATTGAGACTGGAGGGTTGAGGATGGGGCAAGAAGATATTCTAGAGATCCCTTGTCTTGACTACAGACATGGATATTCAGGTTGTATCTAGCTTTAACACAAGGTTATACAAGGGTTATTCCCTTGGCATTACAGTTTCAACTAATTTCTGACCTCATGGAAAATTGCTCAAGAAGCAGGTTGCCCTTTTCATTTTCTAATCAGGCTTCAGTTCTCAATATCAGTTTGAGTTTCTCTCTCCTCACTTTTGAACTTAAGACTTGTGTTTTCTTCCTCCATCAGCATTCCCTTCAGAAGAGTCTTTAGTTTTTATTCTCAGTGACTGTACCTTGCTTCTTTGGAGTCATTTAGGTGGGGCTATTAAAGTTTCTGAGGCTATTCTACTTGACATCCACTTTATTTAGTGCAATGGCAAGACAAAAGTCAGGATGATTGGTGAGACCTGTATACAGTGGATTATGTGGTTGAATGACTTGGGGGTTAGTGGTAATAACAACAAAAATAAAGAAGTTAGTTTTTGAAAGCTATTGTGGTTAGATCTTAGAGCAGATTGAGGATAGTGAAAAAATCCTTTTAGTCTTTATTTTTTACTTCCCTTAATGGTGCCAGGTTATTGTTGGGGTTCAAGAAGCTAATCTGTGGTGTAATCTTTGAAAGAATTTCAGGGTTTAGGCCATCTCCAAATCAAGTAAAGGCATTTATTAAGATTAATTGAGAATCACACACTCAGTGCTCCTTTTAGGACTTTAGCAGGTATTAGAAGGCCAGGAAAACTAGATAAAGATATTTATGGAATCTGATTATTTCACAAAATATGTAGATTTTGAGGGTACAGGAAGTTACTAACATGGGGAGGTCATGATACTGTGCATGTAGTTACCCAAAATGCATACAGAAAAACTCACTGGGGGGGATGTATGATATTACGAGGAGCCTGCCTTCATCTTAAATTCACCTAAAAGATAGCAAAGAAGGATAGTACACAAGCTCCATATCGGGGGAAAGATTTATTAAAGTTTACGGTTTAATGTCCCGCTCTACATCCTGTTGGTGCGTCTTTTGTTATTGACTGTTTTCTATGATATATTCTAAACTTGATGGATGATGGAATTATTGGCCATCTGGACTTCTACCTGTCAGCTAACATTTAGGATTTCTGTGGGGTTTGGGCTGGGATGAGGCAGGTTTGGATTGGGGCAACAATCAGAATCCGCTCAGCTATGAACAAAGGAAGGGTCTGGAAGGGGCATTAGGAGAAATTTACACTTTAAAACATATCTCATCCCACTGTCCCACCTCCATTATCTTGAATTTACAATCAAGCAGTCAACATTTATTAGGCAAATATATGAACTTTGGTACTATGTGGTGAGGGTGGGAATGGGGTTAGGGATGACATCAGAGAAGGGCATTTAGCACTGAAGAGGGTGTCTGGCACAAGATGCCTTCAGGAGATAGCTAGGTTTGTTGAGTTCTAAATGATGGAAAGAGGGTGATTTAGAAGAAGAATGTTTGTTTCAATGGTCATAGTGGGAAGGATGGG
This sequence comes from Myrmecobius fasciatus, assembly GCA_023553655.1. Lineage (NCBI taxonomy): Eukaryota > Metazoa > Chordata > Mammalia > Dasyuromorphia > Myrmecobiidae > Myrmecobius > Myrmecobius fasciatus. The sequence continues at coordinate 59,781 of JAJPUD010002402.1, read as the reverse complement.
AAGGATGAAGTTAGAGGAGGCTAGGAACTAGGAAGGAGTTGGGGCTAAACTGGATAGTAATGAGAATGTGAGAAGAAATAGATGTGGAGAAAAGGGATTTTTGCTCAAGCAATTAAAGATAATAAAAGACAGGAATGAGGGTGGAGTCAATTTACCTTTCTAGACTTTAGCTTATTCACCAATAATGAGGGGGTTGAATAAATTGATTTTTTGGGTTTCTTCTAATGGAAGTCCCATGAAACTTCTGGGTTAAGTTGTCATCAAGGGCTTCTTAAAGGAGGTGGAGTTCAATTATTTCAAATGTGTGCTAATGTAAGAAGCATAAGGGCCTTTGGCAGGGTTGAGGTCCAGAGAAGGATGTGATTTGATGGTTCAAAATAATTGTGTGAAATTACATGAATTTGGTTCCCCACATTTTCTTTTGTTATGTTGGCACCTGCAGTAGGGTACAATGGGGAAAGAGGCAGTGTAGTTCCCTTGCAAAAGCATGTTCTAAATCTGCAAGCGAAAGATTTGGCTTTCAATAATGGCTCTGCTGCTTAATTCTGGGTGAGTCATTTCTCTCTGGTTTTTTGTTTCATCAGCTGTAAAAATGAGGTCATTTAAGTAGATCCATTTCTAAAGGCCCCTTTCTCTCTCAATCCCAAGACCTATCAATATAAGTGTTAACAACTCCTGAAAAGACATTGGCTGGCCACAAAGATCCTGGAATTTGTGACAATCAATACATTTCCAGAAGTTGTTATATTCAAACAAGAACTCATGAGTATCTAGTCCAACCCTCTCAATGTCCAGGTAGACAACTCAAACCTAGAGAGATTAAATGATTTAACTTAGATTACTCAAGGAGTATTCAGCAGATCTGTATTCAAACTCAATTCCATTCACTCCCACTCTCCCCAAACTATGTCATGTTGCTTAAGCATAAGGAAGCTACCCAGGAGAAAAGACTTAAGCAGAGATAGAATATTGAAGTGCTTAAGCCCTCAGGGACCCTCAAATCTGTTCTCAAAGTGACTATGTGGTTATCAGTAGCTTCAAGAGGTGGGAAGCATCAATTTTAACAGATGCTTCTAGTTAAAATTGGCAATGCTGTCTCACTGAGCTTCGGGTGAGCCCTAGCCAACTGACTGCAGCTTCTCCTGGGGTTTTTCCTTCCACCTGAATGTCTGATTAATGATTTCAATGGGTTTGAACCATAGGATGTTCTGGGAAGGTTTCCCCCTGGGAGTTACAGGTAGAAAGTTAAAGATTTGTTAAACACATGCCCTGTAGCTAGTATTTAAATGGGGGGGGGGAACTGGGAGACACAGACTTTTAAGTTTTGCTAAAGGGGCAACAGCTTTTGGATTAAGCTACTCACGACACCTCTTGTTATATAGTTGGTTCCAAATAAAGACCAAAGCTGAGATGTCAAGGAGAGCAAGCTCCTGAAAGCATCTTCCCTTCCCTTCTCTTCTGGCTGGTTCTGCCAAATTTGACTATACACATGAAGGGCAGCTGATACTCATGGCCCAGAAGGTTTAATCTTTAAACTGCTGGGGTCTAGTTAGTATCAACTCAATAAAATTCAGGTGCATAGAAAACTCCTAAACAGGGTCTTCTATTAGCTAGGCTACAATATGGACAATTTGTACAGCATGTAGCTTTTGGTGAAAGTTCAAGCAATATATTATTTTCTGGTTTAAAAGCAACAGTAGCATGAGTTGCATGAATGGAATAATTGTGTCTACTCTCTATTTTGCTCTTATGGAATCATCAAAATAATAATAACAATAATGATAACTAGCGTGTATGTAGCATTTTCAGGTTGGCAAAACACTTTGCATAGATCTCATTTTATCCTTTTAACCTTTATTTTATGAATGAGGAAACTGAGACTGAAAGTAATTAAGGGACTTGTTCAGGATTACAAAGTAATAAGTGTCTGAAGCTGGATTTGAATTCACATCTTCCTGGCTCCAAGTCTAGCTTTCTATCAACTTCATCCCTCAAAACTGGAAAGAGCCCTAGTTCAATCTTCCCATTTCACAGAGTAGGAAGTCCAGACTCATGAAAGTTAAGTCACTTGACAAGATAATGTAAGGGAGTAAATAGCAGAAACAAAATTTATTTGAGCTCAATTAGTGCTCTTTCTACTATACAGAACCTTGTTGCCTCATGACCTTTATTTGCTAACATGCCCTTGGTTAATTCCTGGAAATTTAAGTCTGGGACATCACTCTGGTTATTTTCATTAGAATCTGGAGTTATTTAACTCAGGTCATTTTACTCATACACTAAAACCTGAACATTTTAATAATGAGTTTTTACTGGAAACCTATTTTGGGAAGGGGAGGAGAGAAAATGAATGTTGGGCAGTCAGCCAGCACATGCTCATTAATTATCTAATTAATAATTGTTATTTAATAAACACAGATTGGACAGATACCTCATAATCTTACATTTCAGTTTTGATGTCCTCTGCGTTGCTATGGATAGGTTGATTCAGACTCATATAATAGAAGAACAAAAATGTTAGTCAATTCTCACTGGGGTAAGATCCTCTAGAAATCTAGAATAAAGGCCTCCTCTGGAGGAATTGGGCTCTAGAGCAGATCTTACTATGTATGTGACCCTAAAATATATCATCCAGGGGAAAAGAGGTTAACATATGTATTGGCCATTTTGGAAGGGAAAGTTATAAAAAAGATAATGTGGAAGGAGGGAAAGGTAGGGAATTCTTTGGGCTTGCTACAGAGACATAGGATAGGGGGTTTGTAAATTGACTATGAATGTAAGATTCAGATTTTCTTTTCTAAAGAATTGATTGAAGGGGCAGCTAGGTGGCGCAGTGGATAGAGCACCAGCCCTGAAGTCAGGAAGAACTGAGTTCAAATCTGACCTCAGACACTTAAAGTGTCCTAGCTGTGTGACCTTGGGCAAGTCACTTAACTCCAATTGCCTCAGCAAAAAAAAAAAAAAAGAATTAATTGAACACTAGTGATTATATAATCTTGGACAGGTCATGTGACTTCTTTGATTAACAATGTCCTTATCTGAAAAAGAGGGAATTTATTCCACTTGTAGTAGAGAGACAATGAGAGACAGGTCTTGCAATCATATTTATGTGGATTTAGGTCCAGTTCTTGGCACCTGCTGGCTGTGATACTCTGGCCAAGTCAATTAAATCTGTAGTGCTGTCTTACAGCTCTATGAAATTATGTAAATTAAGAGGACTTGCTTATCTGCTTTGGTAGATAAAATTTTCTCTTGTTTTCTCTCCTGAAGAAATCATTGTATCACAGATGTAATGCCCCTCTAACCTACCCCCTAAAACCTGCAAATAGTGTTATTTTCAGGAAAACAAATATTATATACATTTGATTTATTATTTTCCATCAGTAGAATGCAAAATTCCTTGAGGGCAGGAACTATTTTGTTCATACCTTTTTATGTTCAGCACCTAGCACAATGGGGTGCTGGGATTTTCCAGGAATATTAGCACTTCTGTTGTGAGGGCTTGACAAATCCCTTTCAGGACTGCTTGTCCACTTTTAGTATTTATCTGATTCACCCAACTCTTACCTGTGGCTCCAAAGAACCTGTAGCATGCTATATAGCCTGTTAAACCATGTCAGTAGATGGGCTAAACCAGACTGAGGGCCTCAGACTTGTCCGAGTTAGGGGGATGTCTACCCCAAGCATATGAAGATTTTCCCTTTCAGAATAATTTGTTCCAATGGTCATGAGGGTAGCTGAAGCAGGTGCTGTGGAGCACGTAAAGCTTGATCAGACATCCAAGATGCCAAGATCATCCACCACATCCTGGGCCACTGCCAGTCATCCTGATTTTTATCCTACCACTTTACTTTGATGACTCGGAGAGAGAGTGAGGCTGAGAAAGAGAGACTTTGTGCAACTCTGCACCTAAATCCAATTCATGTGCAAGTCAAGACATCATCTAGGATGTCACTGATCTTCTTCAAAGAGGAAAGATGAACAATACCCACCTCTCAGTATGTCTTGTTCTGAGAAGATCCTTAATACATGGTTTGTTGTTATTGTTTTAAAGTCAATTGGATTGAACTGGCTAGCTACTGAAAACCTATTGTAGCATAATGGAAATGGGGTTTTAGGGTCACAAGAGGCAAGTTCAATGGCTCTGTGACCTTGGTCACTTAACTTCTCTATTCTTGTTTGTTCATCTGTAGAATATGTGTATATACATGTATATATGTATATAAGTATATGTCTGTGTGAGTATATTTATTTGTATATATATTTGATGGGTACCTAGGTAGCACAGTGGAAAGAGTACAGGGCCTGAAGACAGAAAAAATCCCCTTCATGAGTTCATATCTGGCCTCCAACATTTACAAGCTATGTGATCCTGGGCAAATCACTCAACTCTGTCTCAGTTTCCTCATCTGTAAAATGAGCTGCAGAAGGAAATGTGAAATTGCTGCAGTATCTTTGCCAAGAAAACCCCAAATGAGGTCATGAAGACTCAGACAACGCTGAATAACTATGACAATATATGTATATATGTTTATTTATGTATATGTTTACATGTATGTATGTTATGTATATACGTGTATATATATAACATAAATACAGAATAATTTTTAGCTAAGTAAAGTAGGTAGAGTACCAGGCCTGGAGTTAAGAACCTGGCCTCAGATATTTACTAGCTGCATGACCCTAGAAGTTACTTAATTTCTATCTTAGTTTCTTTATCTGCAAAATGAGGATAATAATGCTACTATTTTTTTTTTGCTGAGGCAATTAATTAGGGTTAAGTGACTTGCTGAAGGTTACACAGCTATAATATGCTACTATTAACCATTAATGACTAGTATCTCAGTTTCATTTAATTAATTGGCCTTGAATCACTTTTATTAAAAAAAGTATTTACTTTTAGGATTTAGCAAGCACAGAAATATTAACATTCTTTATCTTCCCAACACCACAAGGACATACTTTTCTCTAAACCATTCATTCTTTGAGAGTAGGTTATCTGTATTGATTCTACTAAGTTCATGACCCAATGTAGCATCCCTGCTGGATGAGTACTTATATTAGTTAGCAGTAGGCTAGATCTCATAGGTTCTTTCTCATTCCTTATTGCTTCTCTACTGGACTGATTTCTAAACCTGGTCTGGGCTCCATTCCCAGATCTCAGTTGCCATTTTTTTTTTTACCCCAAAACAAGAGAGACAAAGAACCAAGGTAATGTTCAGGCCTCCTGTGGCCCCTGCTAGGGGAGGCCTTTCTCTTTAAGTATCGATTCTCTTCTCTTACCTTAATGTTGCCAGATAGAAAGAAATCCGCCCAAAAAGGAGGAGTAGGTTCCAGTCAGCTAGTCTTTTGAATGCCTCTTGTTCTGATTATGTACCTAATCTAAAAGGTTCCTCTTCACATATGACTAGAAGACCATGACTATTTGCATGCTCCTAATCTGTCCAAGGCACTTCCATTGTGCATCAAAATGATTTTTTCAAAGCAGGTTCCCTACACTCTTGTAGTTGAAAGATTGTATCTGTGTTGCCCAATTTTACCCTTATCATAGATGCCTAGCACTTTGCTAAATGCTGAGAATATGAAGAACAGTAGAAAACAATTGACTGTCTTATCTGCTAACCTTTGCATGTCATCTGTGGGAACTGAAAAACTCCCCCCAAAATTTTCATTTATAATTTATATGCAGACCTGCCATATATTGAAATCTTAATGGGGAAAGTTTCAGTGTAGAAGGATGAATGGAGATGAAAGGTATGAGATGGGAAGGCATTAGCAAAGTACAGGGAAAAATCCCTTGGAGAAAGTGGGATTTGAGCTGAGTCTGAGATCTGAGAGGTTGGGGTAAAGAGGGGGAGGCCTTCCCGGCATGGGGAACAGCCAGGAAAAAGGCACAGGAACAAGTTGTGCAGTTATATTTGAGGAGTAGCAAATAGGCCAGTGCAGCTGGACAGAAGAGTGTGAAGGAGGGGAGTAAAGTATAAAAGTGAAGACTGAAGAGGTAAGAAGGGGTAAGATTATAAGGAACTTTAAATGCCAACAGGGGAGTTTATATGTGATTCTAGAGACAATAGGAAGATCTTGGGTTCCCCCCCCCCCATTTAATAGTATCTTATTATTCCCAATTCCATGTAAATATAGTTTTCAACACCCATTTTTATAAGATTTTGAATTCTGGGGGTTTTTTTTTCTTTCCTCCCTTTACCTCCACCCTCCCCAAGAGAACAGGCAATCTGATACAGGTTACACATGTACAGTCATTTTTAAATATATTTCTTTATTAGTCATGTTGTAAAAGAAAAATTGGAACAAAAGGGAAAAACCACAAGAAAGAAAAAAATCAAAAAAGTAAAAATAGTATGCTTTGATCTGCATTCAGTCTAAATAATTCTTTCTCTGGATATGGATGGACATTTTTCATCCCAAGTCTAGTGGAATTGTCTTGGATCACTGTATTGTTGAGAAGAGCCAAGTCTATTATTGATCATCACCACAAAATTTTGCTGTTACTATGTAGATGTTATCCTGATTCTGCTTACTTCATAAGCATCAGTTCATGTAAATTTTTCTAACTTTTTCTGAAATCAGACTGCTCATCATTTCTTATAGAACAATAATATTCTATTACATTCTCATGCCATGACTTATTTAACTATTCCTTAGTTGATGGCCATCCTCTCAGTTTCCAATTCCTTGCCACCACAAAAAGAGCTGCTATTAATATTTTTGTACATGTGGGTCTTTTCCCCCTTTTCATGATACAGATCTATTAATGGTATTGCTGGATCAAAGAGTATGTATGCACAGTTTTATAGTTATTTGGGCATACTTCCAAATTGCTCTTCAGAATGATTGTATCAATTCACAACTCCACTAATAGTTAATGTCTCAGTTTTCCCACATCACTTCCAACATTTATCATTTTTCTTTTCCTGTCATTTTAGCCAATCTGAGAGGTGTGAGATGATACCTTTTAATTTTAATTTACATTAAATTTACATTTCTCTAAACAATGACACTATGGTTTATTGACTTGGGATGGAAAGACATGCTTTAGAAAAATAATTTTGATGGCTAAATAGGGGATGTATTGGAGTGGGGTGATACTTGAGGTCGGGCAATCAATCGCGTCTCTAAATAGTTCATAGGAATCTGAATTAGAATTGTGGCTGTGTGAGTGGAGAATAGGAAGACATACAAGAGAGACGATAGGAAAGAGAAATTTAATCCAAATTTCATTAATAAAGATTTATTTCATGTTGCTATAACAGCTCAGTAACTAGAAAGGCCTTGAAGATCAATTAATCCATCTCCTCAGATGAGGAAACTTGAGCCCCATAGAAACTAACTATATACCTGGAAACAGTTGGCTGAGCCAGGAGTCACTGTTAAAATTGGTGCATAAACAGAGGCCTCCTTGGCTCTCTCCACTGTGACATGTGCTACTGCTCAGCATAACAAAAAGATTCATACAATCCTTTGGAAATTATTACAATGGACTTTGCCTTACATTGTAAATGCATTTCAACAACCTTTGAGTGTGGCCAAGGTGTATCTCCAAAGCAGTTGAAGTGATGGTATATAAAATGGTCCTGTTAACGACCTGTAATCTCATTTCAGATTTGGCTTTTCTCAGCCTGCTGAGGGCAGCCACATTTATGGTTGCTTATATCTAACCCCACATCATGATGCCGTAATTATCTCCAAAATGTCTTTGTTTTATCACTCCTATCATTTCAACACCTGTGCTATGGCTTTTGTATGGGTACTTTAGGAGCAGGAGACAGCTGCTTTGTCTTTAAAATAGGATAGAAAGAAAAGAAAAAAATCCTGACAGTTCTTGCTGACTGTCCAAATGACTCTGCCATAAAGACTTGTTCAAACAAAAATATGTTGCTCTCTGAGCAGAATCTGGTTTTCAGGATGTCTGGACTACACAGCTGGAACATATGAGCTTAATGGGCTGAGAAGGCCTTAAAGTGATGTCTGGGCGAGACTCTTAGGAGGTTTTAAAAATCAGCCTTTTGAATTCTTTCTGTGGCTTCTTGTTTGTTTTCTTTTGTTTTTCTTGGCAAATGTGACCTGCGTAAAGAAAAGTCAATTATTTAGGTGGTGCAGCTTTGCTTAGTGTCTCCTCCCTGTGTGTCTCATGCAGTATACTGTTCCAAATCTATCTCTTCCCTTTTTTGTATCTTGAATGCTTAGCACAGTTCCTGGCACATAATTGGTGTTTAATAAATGTTTGTTGACAGACATTTTGCTGTTGACTTGGCTGGATGACCTTGGGCAACTGATTCACTGTAGCTCTCTATATTAGATTCTTTATCTGCCAAAGGAGGATAATAACATCTCATATCTTCTCTTACTTGAAAAGTCAGTCAATAAACATTGATCAATCAATCAAGAAACATTAAGCACCTGCGTTATGTCAGGAACAAGAGAAAGACAAAGAAAGGTGAAACTTCTTCAGGAGCTCACAATTTAATGGGGGAAATGTTTTGAAATGGATGAAAGAGTGTTTAAATATGAGTTATTATTTTTTTGTAGTGCCTAGCAATAAGTGTCTTAAAGTATAGCTCCTCAGTCTTCAGAAGTCACTTGAGATTATAGGGGATTAGGGACAGGACAGGGGGATACTTGAGGGGTCCTGGTCTTGAATTTTTGCATCCAATTTTAATATAGGGCCACACAGGGTTACTCCTGACACTAGTTTCAACTGATTTCTGGCCTCAAGGAAGCTTGCTCAAGCATCATGTTGCCCTTCTCATCCTCCAATCAGGTTTCATTTCTCAGTTATCAGGTGGGGTTGGGGTAGATCTGTTTCTCTCTTTCCATCTCTGGAGCTGCTCTTCACAACCAGAATTGTCAGTAAACACACATTTATTAAATACTTACTGTTGTGACTGTTGAAATCTTAAGTGATAGAGGAAACATGATTTGAGCTTCTGAGCATATCAATTTATTAAAGCAATGCATGCCAATTGCATAACTAATCAGGATCAGACCTCCTCTGCTTGTCATTGGACTCCAAATACGAGGAAAGAGAGGGGCAGATTTTCATGCATTATGTCACCCAGCAGTCTTGACTTCAAAAGGTTTGAATAGTAATTTATTTCATTACAAGAGATAGCAGAAAGATATGCATGCTGGGTCCCCTCTTGTATGAAATACAAAAGAGGTCAGTTGACCACATTGTCAATTACATACAAACAGTTAACTGGATATAAACCAGGAGGCAACTAGTTAGAGGGAAGGGTTTGGGGGGAAAAGATGAATTTAGTTTTAGACATATGAAATTTGAAATATCTGAGACATCCAGTTTAAAATGTTTAACAGGTGGTTGGCGTGTGAGACCTGTAAGTCAGGAGAGAAATTAGAATCTGAGAATCATCTAGATAGAAATGATAATTGAATCTATGGGAACTAATGAGATCATCAAGCAGAACCAAATCTTGGGGGATACCCAAGGTTAGAAGATATAACCTAGATAACTTGTCAGCTCCCCCCCCCCAAATGAGAAGAATCAGACAGGTAGGGAAAAAAACCAAGAGAAAAAAGTGTCATGAAAATGTAAAGAGAAAAAAGTATCAAAGAGGACAGGGTCATTGATTGTATCAAAGGCTGTAGATGTCAGAAAGGATGAGAACTCAGAAAAGACCACAGATTTGTCAAGTGGAAGATCCTCAGTAACTTTGGAGAGAGAAGTTTTGGTTGAATGATGAGATCAGAAGGAAATCCCAGAGAGTTGGGAAGAGAGGAAAATGAAGGGAAGTGGGAGCATCACTTACAGATGGCCTTCTCAGGAGTTTATCCACTAAAGGGAGAAGAGATATAGGATAATAGATAACAGGGATGGATGGATGAAGTTTCTGAGGATGGGAGAGACAGGTATGTTTATAGGCAGGGGGAGAGAAAGAGGGAAGAAGGGTGGGAGAGAGGGAGAGACGGGGAGAGAGAGGGAAAGAGAGTGGGGGGAGAATGCAAGAGAGACAGAGAGAGAGAGAGAGAGAGAGAGAGAGAGAGAGAGAGATTAGTGAGAAAGTAGAAGGATAAAGATAGGATAAAACGTAGGAAGGGATGGTATGGAATAGGATCACTCGTGCAAGTCAGTCAACAACTATTTATTGAGCACCTACTGATGAGGTGTGAGAAAAGGGTTGATGGGACCCCCTTTGGCCAGTCACGGGCTTTGTCCCACAAACCCCCAAAAACAAGGTGAGAGGTTTATGGCAAAATGGGGTTATTATAGCAGAGAAACAGCTTTCTAAGTGGGACAGTTCCGAAAGGGGAGAAGGAAAGGTGGGTTATTAGCAAAGATTAGTTAACACTGAGCATGGCTCAGTGGGCTTTTCCTGGTATAGGAAATAGCCAAGATGGGTTTACCCTGAGCAGCAGCTCAATGGGCTTTTCCAGATGTAGGAATAAGCAAAGATTGGGGTTCAGAGTCATCCTTTTATTTTGCCTTCTAAGGCTTCAGGCTGGGGAGATTAAGGACTAGTTTCTATAAAGGGCAGTGATTATGCCCTAGACCAAGATTTCTGATTGAATAGGTAGAGATCTTGAAGTTTCCCTATGAATAGGTGGGTGGGGCCCCTCCCATCTGGACAGGAGGGTTTTTAAGATTTGGGGTCTCTCCAGCCCTCCCCCCCACGATCAGGGCACAATTTACATCACTACTATGTGTCAGACACTGCTAAGTCCTGAATGAAAGATGGCCACCTCTTCTTGAGAGACCCCATTTTACTTGAAGGAAGAGATAGTAGGGAAAGGCATCTGAGTGATATGAAAAGGAGAATAAGAAAAGAGTGACCCCTTAATGAAGGACCTCATTTTTTTCAGTGAAATATGAAGCAAGATTCTCAACTGAGATGGTGAAGAGAGTGAGGGAATGAGAGTACGAATAGGGATGAACAGATTTTTTAAAGCTCTATGGCAAATAGGCTAGTGAATGGAATTGTGGAGAATCAAAGGAAATAAGGTGAAAGGACTTGAAAACAGTGTCTTGAAAAGATGTGGTATTACTACTGTTACTTTCTTTTTTTAAAATGTCAGCAAAGAAAATAGAACCCAGCCAAAATCCCTGGTATCTTGTTTAGCCTAGAGAATGTATCATGTATTTTCTTGAATGGTACTGGAGGTTACAGGTGTTCAATAAATTTAATTATTTAGACCACCTGAAAATTTACCCTTGAGAGAACTGAAATTCCAAACAGCACTTGGCAGGTTTAAGTGCTGGGTCTGAATTGCAGTGATTGCTGCTCTTTAGACTTGTCCATATGCCAGAAATGTTGCTGCTGCTTTCTTGGATAGATTTGCTTGGGGGCATTAAGCCAAGCCTGTCCTCTAGGAAAGTAGATATTGTTTTGGTTTCCTGCATCAGGTGAGGGTTGGGGGAAGGGAAGAAGTTTATTTGTTCATTTCTATATAATTCATTTACTACAGGACTCTTTGAATAATTATGTATTAGGTACTATGTGTGCTAAGTACTAGGAATTCAAAGGCAAAATGGAAGCAATGCTTACCCTCAAGAAACTTACATTTTCTTGAGGTGATGGGGGACAACTTGTACATAGATCCTCACTCCTAACAAGAAGGACTGCTGAACAGCTTCCAATGGAGGGCAAACCAATCTAGTTGAAGCAGCAAGGCACCCAGAGGAGATTGCATGTAGAGGAGGATGGAGAACAAATCACCTTGGTCACTACTTCCCCTCAAGCCCTAATGAAAACAGCTCAAGAGCCTCACCCCAAAAACTTGAGGAAAAACAGGGTCTTCTCAAACTAGCCCTATTTACAATTTAGCCCTTGCAGCTATTTTACAATCGAGCAGGGGTTGTTATGGAGAAGAGGTCTCACCAGCATCAGCCCTTTGACTAACTATCAATCATTGGCAGATTAACACAAGAGCCCCAGGAATTGCATTGCATTAACTACACTATGGTGATGCAACCTTTTTGCCCTTAAAATTTCTGTAACTCCTATCTCTTCAGCATTCACAACTACCACAAAAAGGAAGACCTTGCCATTAATGTCCTTGCCATTGTCAAATGGCTCAACAACAGTAATTGATATGGTTTTATGAATAGAAATGACATTAAAAAAGAAACATTTCTATTTGTATTACTCCTAGACCTTAAGGACCATGAGGACTTTTTTTTATATTGAAATTTTCAAATATTGATTTTCAAAAATCAAAAGATTTTTATTTTCAAATGAAAATCTAACTTCTCTCCTTGCTCCCTCCCCCCTTCACCATTGAGAAACCAAGAAAAACAAAACCTTTATTACAACATGTATGGGCAAGCAAAACAAATTTCTGCATTAGCTATGTTCCAATATATATTATATGTGTATGTGTTGTGTATTATTTGATCTGTAGTCTAAATTCACCATCTCTAACAGGAGCAGTGTAGTATGTTTTCTCTTGAATCCTTTTGAATTTTAGGGACCATGATATTTTCCCAAGGATCCTGCACCTAAAACTTCCTATATATGACCGCCCCCCTTATTGGGATGGAAACTCCTTGATAGCAAGGGTTCTCTTGATTTTCTGATTGAATCCCTAATGCTTAGCATAGTGCTTTGCAGATTTTTCAGTTGTGACCTGTTCTTTGTGACTCCATTTTTTTGTGTGTGTGGCAAAGATAATTTGTCATTTCCTCTTACAACTATTTCTAAATGAAGAAACTGAGGCAAAGAGGGTTAAGTGACTTGGCCAAGATCATATAGCTACTAATATTTGAGGCCAGATTTCTAGCTCTATACACTATGGAGCCATCTAGCTGGCCAAAAATCCCTACTGGAGTGTGTAGTCATCATTTATGAAATAATCTCCCTCACCACACACACTTTTTTTGAATTGCTAAGCAAAGAATATATATTTTATTGTCAATCATCTAAATTCTTAAAGCCACTTACCCTGGATTTTGCCCAATTACTTCTTTTTCCCCCTTTATTTTTTTTTTTTATTTTTCAAAACATGTGTGGACAATTCTTCAACCTTAGCCCTTGCAAAATCTTGTGTTCGTTTCCCCTCCCTCCTTCTCCCAACCCCTCCCCAGATGGCAAATGTCCAAAATATGTTAAACTTGTAGAAATATATGTTAAATCCAATATATGCATTGATATTTATACAATTTTTTGCTGCACAATAAAAATCAACTCAAACCAGAAAAAAAGAGAAGCAAAATAAAATGCAAGTAAACAACAACAAAAAAAGAGTGAAAATGCTATGTTGAGAACCACACTCAGTTCCTATAGGCCTGTCTTTGGATGTAGATAGGTCTCATCACTAAACAATTGGAACTGGTTTGAATCATCTCATTGTTGAAGAGAGCCATGTCCGCCAGAATTGATCATCGTATAATCTTGTTGTCGTGCATAATAATCTCCTGATTCTGCTTATTTCACTTAGCATCAATTCATGTAAGTCTCCCCAGGCCTCTCTGAAATCATCCTGCTGGTTGTTTCTTACAGAACAATAATATTCCATCACAATCATATACCACAACTTATTCAGCCATTCTTCAACTGATGGGCATCCACTCAGTTTCCAGTTTCTTGAAAAATTGCAATAAATTTGCAGAAATATCCAATTTCATTAAGTGTCTTATTAAGTACAAAGTCTTGTGCTAAGTCCTAAGTGTCCTAAGTAACTACCATACAAAGACAAGACATCTTTTCTTCAGGAAGATCCCATTGTATGAGAACATTACAAGAAGTGCATAAGAGACAATTTGAGAAAAAGGAAGAGAGATGACTGGCAACTGGGGGAATAGAGGGACAGCATTTAGGAAAAGTTTTCTAGAAGAGACTGCCTGAACTGAACTTTAAAAAAAGTCCTAAAGTAACTAGGAGGTAGAGGCAAGAGAGGAATGCATCCCTAGCAAGGTAGCCAGGGTAGAGATGGGGGATAAGAAATAAAACTCTGCATATGGGAAACAGGAAATAGATCAGACTGGCTGGGTTGTAAAGGTAAGCAATGTTTAAGATGACTGGAAGGGAAAGTGGAACCAGATGGTGAAAGGCTTTTGATTTCAAACTGAGAAGTTTGTATTTTATTCCAGAAGCAATGGAAACCACTGAAGATTATTAAACAGGGGAGCAGCTGGTCAGTCTTATGCTTAGGTAAAGTCTCTTAAGTTCCTTAACTCCAAAACCCACCCCATTTGTGAAATTCTGAGTCTGAAATAGGTAATCCAGAATTACCAATGAACTCTGGGTTCCTAGGAAATTGACCCCCAAATGTCTATTATCTCTTTATTTTGGTTTGTTGTCGCTACCTAAGTTTATTCCAGGAAAATACACTCCATGGGATAGCTTCTTTACCAATTTCCCCAAAAAGAAGGTACAAGGTATCTATTTCTCATACAAGCACTCAAGTTTTCACCAGCTTTATTTCAGCCTACCTAAAATTCAGAAGAGGACAAAGGCCTCATTGGAGTTTCCTGTACAGATACAGAAATAGAGAAAGTACTCAAATACGCTCTATAGAAGCCCCTTTGGAAGTAAGCTGAACCAGGTGTTGCTATTGGACAACTCTTTAATTTTATTTCCTTCTCAGGGCTAGTCAGTCTCCCCAAAGAATCATAGTGCTACCTTGTAGTTCAGACTCTTACTGGATGGTAAACTAATTTTCTTTGAGGATAGCTAAATAACTAACCCTGTGCCTATTGGATTTGTATGTTCCAAGAAAGATCTATTCAAGAACTATAGAAACAATCTTCTCTCTCCAAGGAGAACAATGAATCAAGACTCACTCAGTTTCTGTTTCTGTCTCTATCTCTGTCTCTCTGTCTCCCTGTCCCTCTCTCCTGTCTCCACTACTTCTTCTCTTCTTTTCCCTTCCCTTCTTTTCTTTTCCCTGCCCTGCCCTGCCCTGCCATGCCCTGCCCTTCCTTTCCCTGCTCTGCCTTTCCCTGCCCTACCTTCCCTTGCCCTGCCCTGCCCTTCCCTGCCCTGCCCTTCCTTTCCCTGCCCTTCCTTTCCCTGCCCTGCCCTTCTCTTCCCTGCCCTGCCCTGCCTTTCCCTGCCCTACCCTTCCTTTCCCTGCCCTGCCCTTCCTTTCCCTGCCCTGCCCTGCCCTTCCTTTCCCTGCCCTGCCCTGCCCTTCTCTTCCCTGCCCTGCCCTGCCTTTCCGTGCTTTGCCCTTCCTTTCCCTGCCCTGCCCTGCCCTTCTCTTCACTGCCCTGCCCTGCCCTGCCTACCCTCCCTTGCCCTGCCCTGCCCATCCTTGCCCTCCCTTGCTCTGCCCTGCCTTGCCTTTCCCTGCCCTGCCTTGCCCTTCTCTTCCCTGCCCTTCTCTTCCCTGCCCTTCTCTTCCCTGCCCTGCCCTGTCCTGCCTTTCCCTACCCTCCCTTGCCCTCCCTTGCTCTGCCCTGCCCTGCCCTCCCCCTCCTCCTTTCTTTTCTTCTTTCCCTCCTCTTTTCTCTGTCTCTCTTTGTGTGTGTCTATCTTTGAATCTGTCTGTCTCACACACACACACACACACATTCAATGGGCTAAAAATGGCAACGTGCAGCAGATACACATAACACATAGGAAGAGAGATTTTACAGGTAGTTTATGGCCATTCTGTATCCTACAATGTATCTTGAAGCTGACTGTCACTGCTGGATAAAGTTCAGAAAAGAAGCTGGCTTAGGGAGTGGGCAAGTAAAGTCATATCTGGGGATAGAATATCACACAGTGAATGAAACATAAAATATGTGTAACCAGTACAATCTGTTGAAATCTTCGAAGATCTTATTCTTATTTGGAATTCGTATTACACCCACTTTCCAACTCTTCTAATTTCACTTCCATAACTGTCAATTAGCAACTAAAAGCAATTCAGCTCTTGCATTCAAGAACTGGCTTTTTTTTTTTTTTTTTTTAACACACATAAATCTGTGAAAGCCTCAACTCCCTTATGACTCTTAGACATGGAATATAGAATCTGTGATTAGAAAAGTTACCTGCTACCAGTCTCTCAAATGTCGGTTTCTGAGGCCAAGAATTCAGGGAAACATTTTTTTCGTGTGTTTGCATTTGTTTTGCCAAGAATGTTTGTCTGAGCTCTGAAATGCCATGGTGATGAGCACCATAGAAACAGATACATGAGCTGATTCTTAAGTGGCAACTTGGTTAGAGACCAAAAATCAAATACTTTTTTTCCCCTTAAATGCTCCTAATGGTTTGCTGTGGTGATTGCTGAAAATATCACCAGCATCAGAAGGAAACCATCAATCTCATCAATTTGTGGGTTCCCTCCAACAATGAAGATTGATCCCATCCATACCAACTCAGCCTGGTCAACTTCCTTAGGAAGATCTTCCTTAGGAAATTTCTGGACATCCTTCCTTTATCCTTTTTTTCCAAAGCAAGAATAAGGAATGAGAAGGACATATGGAAACTTATCCACATCAATCTCACACTCTGAAGAGGTAGCCTTTAGTATAATGGGAAACCATTGACATTCCTAAATAATATAATTAATTTTTATTTTAAAAGAAGCAATCTCTTTTTCATTCACCTCATATATATTTGATAATTATTCCTCACTTATTTGACACTATTATAGAAATTCAATTCAACTCGGTAAGCAATCATTAAACACCTATGATGTTACAGGATACAAAGAGTAAAACAATCTTTCTTTCTTTTTCTTTTTTCTTTCTTTTTTTTTTTGCTGAGGCAATTGAGGTTAAGTGATTTGCCCAGGGTCACATAGCCAGAACAATCTCTTTCTTTAAGGAGTTTCCATTCTAATAAGTTATTTCATTCAAATTGACTTTCCACATAATTGATTTTTCCTCCTCAAACACAGAAACAAAATCTTAAACTTATTTTTTGTGGAAATCTCTTTAAAATATATGACTAATTTCCCTGCTTTTAAAAAAGAATCAGCCAACAAGCATTTTTATTTATTAATTTTAATGGTATTTTATTTTCCAATTATATGCAAAGATAGTTTTCAACATTCATCTTTGCAAAACTTGTATTCTAAATTTTTCTCCCTCTCTCCTCCTTCTCTCTCCCCAAGAAAGCAAGCAAAGTAATACAGGTTAAACGTGCAAATCTTTTAAATGTATTTCCATACTCTTCATGCTGCATAAGAAAAATCAAATGAAAAGAGAAAAAAAAATGAGGAAAAAAACCAAGCAAATAACAACAACAAAAGATGAAAAACTACTGTTCTTTGATCCCCATTCAATCCCCTTAGTACTCTTTCTGAATGCGGATAGCACTTTCCATCATAAGTC
Source organism: Myrmecobius fasciatus (assembly GCA_023553655.1). Lineage (NCBI taxonomy): Eukaryota > Metazoa > Chordata > Mammalia > Dasyuromorphia > Myrmecobiidae > Myrmecobius > Myrmecobius fasciatus. The sequence continues at coordinate 42,539 of JAJPUD010002402.1, read as the reverse complement.
TGTTGGAGTTGCCTAATCAACAAGTATTTATTCAGTGCCTGTTATATGATGCAAAGACAAAAATGAACAATTGCCTCCCCTCAGGCATACCTTCTACTGGAGGAAATAATATCTCTGGCTGGCAGCAGTGGGTTGTTCCTCATCAGGTGGAGACTCTCCTGCCTTCTGAAACAGTATCTTGAGCATAATTTATTCTTTCTTGCTTTATGATCATTGTGTAGAAGTCTATTATTATACAGTAACATTGCTCTTAGGAACTATTCAGATTTATAGAGGATTTTACTACTCTCTTATTTGGTACTTCAGACTCCCATAATTTTCATGTTTTTTTAGTTCCTATTTTTCTAAATAGCTTTTTGTCTGTTTCCTCACTATTTGACTGCTATTTTCCTTATCTTCATCATTCTCTTTTAACCTCCTAAATGCTGTTCCAAATGCTTTGGCTTAGGAAACCTAATCACCAAGTTTGTGATTATTATTATCTAAAAAAAATGTGAAAGAATTGAGCTAAATTCATTAAAAAAAAAAAAAAAACAAGCGCCAACCTCCAGTTGATAAATGGTCAAAGGTTTCAGAAGAAAAAAATCAAATCTATTAATAGTCACATGAAAAAATACTCCAAATCACTACTGATTTTAATTAAAATGCAAATTAAAACAACTCCGAGGTACTATCTCATACCTAGCAAATTAGCTAATATGTTTTTGTTGTTTAAAGAGTTCCATGACATCAGGGAGGTGATGCCATAATGTGCAAGTGAATTGGATTTAAGTGAGGGAGGACTAGGCAAGGTCAAAGTCTCACTTTCCCTCCCAGAGGCATTTTAGACTTTTTAAGCTGAGATCTCCACAGGTCTCAGTCTGACTGAGGCAGCAGTTATTCAGTGATTATAACTAGGTAGTAACTGAGGCAAAAAACCTCCTCTCTCACCTCCCCCCCATATCTAAATAAATAAAGGAAGGAAGGAAAGAAGGAATCTTTCAACCAACCAATTCTAGGCCAGCTTTACTCATAGAGGTTGCTGTCTTTTGTTCTGGAAAAGGACCATGACATCAGGTAGGTGATTCCATAACATTCAAGTTGAATGTAAATAGCAATCATTTCTCCCCAAGGTCTTCCCCTCCCAGATTTATTTATTTATTTATTTATTTTTTTTGATCTAGGAGATTCTTTGCCTCAGTGCTACCTAGTCTTTACTATCACTGAATCACTGAAAAGCTGCAGCTTCAGTCAAACTGAGAACTGTTAAAGATCTTACCTTGTCTCCCATTTCATCCAGAGCCATCTCAGTCATCAAAGCCATCTCAGTTATCAATCTATATCTTGCCACTGGACCCAAATGACTCTGGAGGGGGGAAAATGAGGCAGGTGACTTTACACAGCTAATATGACAGAAAAAGAAAATGAAAAATACTGGAAAGCGTATGAAAAATTGGGATACTAATATAAGGTTGACAGAATTGTGAACTTTCTGGAAAACTATTTATAACTATTCCCAAAGGGCAAACTGTGCATATTTGACCCAGCATTATCATTGTATTGGTCTCTACCAAAGAGATCAGAGAGAAGGAAAAAGGACCTGTGTGTACAAAAATATTTATAGCATTTCTTTTTGTGGTGGCACAGAATTGGAAATTGAGGGGATATCCATCAGTTGGGGATTGAATAAACAAGTTGTGATATAGCATTATGATGAAATATGCTTGTGCTATAAGGAATGGGGATCAGGATCAGGTTTTTTAAAAAAAAAAAAAACCCTGGAAAGACATATATGAATTGATGCAGAATGAAGTAAGCAGAACCAGGAAAACACTGTACATGGTAACAATAGTATTGTTAAGGACAATCATCTGTAAAGGACTGCCCTAAATCAAGTCACAAAGAATCAGACATGACTGAACAGTACCAGCAATATTAGGCTTACTACAGCCTCTGCCTTCAAGTAGTTCACAATCTAATGGAGGCAACAATAAGCAAGCAAATATATACAAAATAATATGCAGGTTAAGCAGGAAATAGGTAAAAGAGGGAAAGCACTGGAATTAAGAGGGATTCAAAATCTTAGTTGGGACTTAAAAGAAGCCAGGGAAGAAAGATAAAGAGAGAGAACATTCCAAGCATGGGGGATAGCCAGAGAAAATGGCCAGTGCATTTTATCACCTATAAAATGAAAGGGTGGTAGTTTTTACTAGATATTGCCTAAGGCCCATATTAAAATAAAACCTACAATTCATATCAAATTTTAAATTATGCCAAGAGCTTATTTTATCTGTACAACAATCCTGTGAGGCAAGTGCTATTATTATCCTCATTATCCAGAAGAAGAAACTGAGGTAAACAAAGGTAAGTGTCTTGCCCAGGGTCATACAGCTAGTAAGTATCAGAGGTTGAATTTGATTTCAGGTCATCCTGGTTCTAAGTCCACCCTAAATGATATGCTGTTATTTTCCTAAAGCACTGGTTGGACCATATCATTCTGACTCTGTAGACTTTAGTAGTTTCCCATTATATTCAGGAGAAGATATACTGTTGATTTGTCACTTAAAGCCCTTCACAACCCAGTCCCCATTTTTTTCAACCTTATTATTACTCATTCCCACACTATATGGTCCTTCCAAATTGTTCTTACTATTCTATTTACCTTCCCACCGCTTCTGTATCTGTTGTCCCCTGTGCCTGAAATATTTTCCCCAAACTCACAATACTTGGGTCCATCTATCTCCTCTACTGATTCAAGCAATGGAAAAAAAAAGTATTGCTTGATGGAATCAGAAAAAGTTTTATATAGTAAGCAGTATTGGAGCTGGATTTTCCTATTACATTTAGGAGAAAATATAAACCCTTTGGTTTGACAGTTAAAGCTCTTTACAACCTAGCCCAACTTATTTTTCCAATCTTATTGTATATTATTCTATTTCCCACACTATCTAATTCTTTCAAACTGTTTTAACTGTTCTGTTTAACCATCCCTTTGCCCCTCTATCTGCTGTCCACTATACCTGGAATATACTTTCTCCTGGCTTCCATCTCTTAGAATTCCTTGGCTTTTTTTTTTTTTTTTCAAGGATCGGAGAAGGTTTCCTAGAGAAGGTAAAGTCTGAATTGATCCTTGAAAGAAACAACTTCCCTTCCCCCCAAAAGTACCTTATTTTTAATGCATTCTGTATATAACTATTTATGTAGATAGTGTCTCTCCTGATAGTATGTAAGCTACTTGAGGTCAGGACCCGCTTAGTTTTCGTCTCTGTATTCCCAGCGCCTGCAGCATAGTGCCTGGCATTTTGTAGAGCTTTAAAGATACATGTTGACTATTAATTGCTGAGCGCTATGCCAGATGTTATAGGAACTATAAAGGTTAGATAAGATCCTGTTTCTTGGAGCTTATTTTCTAGTAGGAAGATATAGCATCTACACAAATAACTAGAATACTAAACTGTACATGATAAGTGCATCAGAGAAATGTGAGCTTTGTTGGAAATCCATAGAAATTTCTATGGAGGGGGAGATTTCACCTGGTAGGAGGTCTGTGACTCTGGGGGGAGGTCAGAAAGCAAGAAGCCAGGTTAAAAGGAAATTTATTAGTAAACTGAAGAAGACTTCTTGGGTTGGTAGCCGCTTCAACTTCTTAGGGTAGAGATTGGGTTTTTATAGCTTTTTTAAAAACTAGTTTAGAGCCCAGTTTCTTAAAACTGTGGTCCCATATGGGGTCTTGTTAAAAGGTGGGGATTGTGAAATGATGATCTATTATCAGTTAATATTTGATTTGTATACCTATTTTATATCCTTATACCAAGGGTATAACTAAAAAGGGGTTGCGAGTGGAAAAAGTTTAAGAAGTCCCAATTTAGAGTACACATCCAATCATAGTCTACTATAGTAGAAAAAGAAACTGGAAGCTTGCAATCCTTGGAGTCAGAGATGTTACCAAAGGTCAGGTGTATTCCTATGGGAAATACATTTCTCAATGGTTAATCTTATTAGAATTCCTTGAATTGGGGAAGATGGTAGAGACCCCTCTTAAAGTAGAATCACTTCTTTATATTGTTGTTGCCATTCAGGAGAGAATTAAAGTACACCACCACCCTTCTGCCCAGGTGTTTCCCTTGTTTTCAGAGATTATTTTATCTGAGGAGAATATATTTCCCCAAATTCACAATACTTGGGTCCTTCTTTCTCCTCCACTGATTCAAGGACTGAGAAAATGTATTACCTGAAGGAATCAGAAAAGGTTTCATGCAGTAGGAAACATTGAAGCTAGATTTTGAAAGACGGGTAAACTTTTGACAGCCAGAAAGTTGGGTAAGTTATTACAAACATAGGGAACAGCATGAAGAAAGGCTCAGAAATGGAAAAGTGTGGGTTTAGAGATGGTATTATTTAGATGATAGCAGGGTGTCTAGAGTAGCAAAAGAATAGAAGTTGTGCCATTTCTTTTCCTTTTTTTTTTAAAGAGCTTAAATACTCTACTTACAGATTTGTTGAAAAGGATGAAATGAGATAAAATATTTGAAAGTGACTAATCCTTATTATTTACCCCCTTCCAATGTAATGATCTGCTAATAGCAATATTCTTCCAGGAAAGTCATTAAAATAGGAAACTGCTCCTATTAGTCAGTCTCAGCTCATTACAATTTACATTTTAAGTGATTGGGAGAAGGTTGTGCCAATATGTATATATATTTGTCTGTATGCCTACTAATGGAGTTCAACAGACAGGACCTGCTAGTTTTTTTTTTTAATTTTATTTGCATAACATATGTGTGGGTAATTCTTCAACATTAACCTTTACAAAGCTTTCTGTTACAAATTTTTCCCCCCAATTCCCCACCCCTCCCCTAGATGGCAGGAAATCCACTACATGTTAATTATGTTAAAATACTTGGCAAATCGAATATATGTATACATATTTCCAAACTTATTGTTGTGCAAGAAAAATCATATCTACACAAAAGACATCAGATAAAGGAAACACAATGTAAGAAAACATCAATCAAGAGTATGAGAATGTTATGTTGTGGTCCACATTTCACATCCCTCTCTCTGAGTGTATATGGTTTTCTTCAGTGAACAATTGGTAGTAGTTTGAAACATTTCATTGTTGAAGAGAGCCATGTCCATCAGAATTGATCGTCATATAGTATTGTTGTTGCCATATATAATGATCTCCTGGTTCTGCTCATTTCACTCAGCATCAGTTCATGCAAGTCTCTCCAGGCCTCTCTGAAATCATCCTACTGGTCATTTCTTACAGAACAATAATATTCCATGACATTCATATACCATAATTTATTCAGCCATTCTCCAATTGATGGGCATCCATTCAGTTTCCAGTTTCTAGCCACTACAAAAAGGGCTGCCACAAACATTCTTGCACATGTGGGGCCCTTTCCTTCCTTTATGATTTCTTTGGGATATAGGCCCAATAGAAATGCTGCTGGGTCAAAGAGTATGCACAGTTTGATAACTTTTTGAGCATAGTTCCAAATTGCTCTCCAGAATGGCTGTATCCGTTCACAGCTCCACCAACAATGCATCAGTGTCCCAGCCCTCCCACATCCCCTCCAACATTCATCATTAACTTTTCCTGTCATTTTAGCCAATCTGATAGGTGTGTAGTGGTACCTCAGGGTTGTCTTAATGTGCATTTCTCTGATCAATAGTGATTTGGAGCACCTTTTCATATGACTACAAATAGTTCTAATTTCATCCTCTGAAAATTGTCTGTTCATATCCTTTGACCATTTATCAATTGGAGAATGGCTTGAATTTTTATAAATATGAGACAGTTCTCTATAT